>KZ308236.1:1575659-1688088 GCA_000376725.2 Ladona fulva
TTATACTAGAGGATATTTAATTAATGGTACTCAAAACTCCTAACAGATATGATTTTTGTGTTACCACCAAAAACATCAATACAGTGAATATTAATATTTTCGTATCAATAGATAACGTCTTCATTAGGGCAAAATTGAGACAAATCAGTCCAAGCTTTCACCAAACCCTCAATCAGGCTTCCTGAACTCCAAAAAATTAATTAGTTTTAATAGAAATTGAATGAGAGGATATTAGAAGAGCTTCTGGTCGTGAAAACTAAAGGTGAAGCATAGGAATAATAAATACAACGGAATGCGTCTCTTTAGATGAAACAACAAAAATAAGAGATACACTAATTAAAGGATCTAAAGACGGAATGTTTCTGCTGTAAAGTGATCATACGCTTATATCACGTAGTCCAGCGGCTAGTATTACTTACATGTATTAAGAATAATATAAGTAAACGGGCTTAAGCAAGCAGAAATCCCAAAATGTATCCAGTAGAGAGCATTTGGGATGGAGGAGGAAGGAAACCACCATATTTTATCTGGTTATATAACAACCGGTTCCGAAGAGAGGCTATATTTTCACCACAGGTTCCGACAGCGCGGTGCGAACCATTAGCATGGCATCGCCTTGCTCTCAGACCCTTGGGACGGCAAACATGTGAAGAAACGATTGTCATTGTAATTCGTAATCGTCCAACGAGCATGATGAAGCGTGGCGTTGAAATCTCCGAGGACACGAAGTTGATCTGGGGGATATGTGGAAGCATCTAAGCCAGAAAAGGAGGGAACGAGCAGTGGATATCGTTACGTAACCTATTCAGAAGTGCTGGAGAAAAAGTTGAATGATCGCTGACCATCTGGAAAGAGGAAGCTGGTGATGGTGAGAGCCGGTTTCGAACAGCAACCAAGGTACGAGGCGAATTTCAGAGACTGCGGTTGACTTTTTCACGTCAAGAAAGTTCTTGGTTGGCAACAAAATAGAGAAGGAAGAAATTATTTGATTCTCGTGTGAAAATGCGGGAAGGAATTCCTCTTAAAACAAAATTCAAAGAAGAATTCTGCGTTATTATCTACGCAACTGCACCTTGTGTTTTAAAAATACTATGGTACACGCGAATTTGTGGGTATTGTTAAAGAACTTAAGTAATAATTAGAAAATTTTATAATTGCTAAGCCTTTGCCATTGAATTATCCCCAGATCCTTGAGATGATTTTATTCTAACTCCGATATAATGTGCATTTTCCTATAATTATTGTGAATTACTGAAATTTGCCAATATAGTCAGCAAGAAGGCTGGTTGGATTCTGAACGCTTCCACCATTAGCTACCTATGGCTTTGGAGAGTAGATGAGGCTGCCAGAAAAAATGAGAATTGAGATAATTTCTTCCTGCTTTCTTCACAAAGCCAGAATGTCATGAGAGGAACACGTCCACCTTAGTGCAACATTATGACCCTATCAAAAATACTTTTAATAACATTCACAGCACTTTTCAGTAACTTTCAAATCATCAAAGCCATGAACGAAACTGTGAAAAAAATAAATACATTTTCCCCTATCCTGTACATGTATGAAAATCGTCGTTGTTTATTACAGGATTTATCCGTTTCCATCTAATTAAAAAATAGTCTTCGGAGACCTAAAGGTTAAAGTCGATAAGATATATTGCGTGACCCGTCCATCTCAAAATTTTCCGATTCCAAAGAGGAGATTTCTTCAATGCGGAAATGAGGACGTCGATATTTGTAAAAGCTGGGGTCTTAAAATTTCGATTTACAGAACCGTAAAAACGTGGAAAACTAAATACTTTGGAAAGAAAGTTCGCTGTTTATACAGCACGCGTTTTTTTTAGGAGGGAAAATAATGCAGTCCTTTTCGTAAAAGAATACCCCGCTTCGCCGGAAAGCCTTCCATTTCTCGTAATCTCGCGCAGAATTCTACTATGCCTTCCAAAGCAAACGTAAAATCATTCTAGATTTGTCAGTAAAGTATTCAGCCAGAAGACTGGCTGGGACCTCATCCCTTCCATCATCAGCTACGAATAGGTGAGGAAAGGGGAGAGGAAAATGAGGCTTACTAGGCAAAATGAGGAGTGAGGTTGTTTGCCCTTGCTTTCCTCACAGAGCCAGAATGCTACAAGCGGAACAAGTCCACGATAGAGAAGCACAATGACTATACGAGTAACACTTTTCCTGATATTGAATAACGAGAAACCTTAATTAATGCTATTATTCAGCATAACTCATACCTCAGTAGCTGTCATATCGTCACAGCCATGAACAAGACTGAGACAAAAGTATATAAAAGATAAATTTTTCTTTATCCCGTACCAAAAGACAAATGATAAATATTTCATTCATAAAGATATGGTAACAGGATCATTCATTTTCCGGTTTCGATAACCATTCCTCCACTGACAGCTATAATCGAAAGAATGTTTTCATCATTAACAATGAATAATTTATATATATAAATGCACTTTAATGATGCACTTACATAATAATGCACTTATAAGGACTACTTACAAAAGTACCCTCACTTGTGTATGAATGGTTGTCACTCATCGAGCGAAACTGAAATGCGGAAAATTGAATCAGAAGGGACAAACTGAGAAGTTTGAATAAGTCTGTTGGTTACCTTTCGAAGATATAGCCATTGAGAGAAAGTGGTACCAAGGCCTTATTAAAGGGGACTCTTACATAATGGTTAAAAGGTAGCATATCTTGCATCCTGAAGTTTCGCTGCGACTTGCTCCCAATGATACACCTGTTATATAATGATATTCACCCGACAACATTTTTGAATTAGACATTTCTATCACAAGATAACTCAAATTTCGAAGTGTTCCCATTTCAGGGGTTAAATTAACCAACATTTGGAACAGAGTATGAATAAAACAATTGCAACTTTCGTTGAGTTTTACCAAAACAGCAAAAGAAGTTATCACTTGGCTATACGCTTCAGGTACCTTGTGTATCAATTCATTCCGGCTTCTATTTCAGATTTTCCGCTTTTTCGCAGATTCTCTTAAAAAAGAAATGAGCCGCATTTCTATTTGAGTATCTTTAATGATATGAATCAAACTCGCCGGTACCCTTAGCTTTTAACATGATGAATATTTTGATAGAAAGACGTAATATCGTTAGACTTGTAGCCATCGTAGTATGACCCTCACGAATTATTTAACATGTGGTACCAATATCTGTAATACATGTGGACGCTTAAAAAAACGGAGCTTCGTCAAGAAAATGTCGGTAGAGGCGACGAAATAGTCAGCAAGCGGTGTTACTATGCGTTAGTTATGCCCCATCAAGAGTACACATAACCCGTAAAACAAGAGTTGCATTCCCAAATTATAAAAGGTCTAGCGAAAATTGATGCATTTAGTTAAGAATATGCGTGTAATGTATGGGATACTGCAGAAAAGTGTTGTATTTGAGAATTAGAAAAAGAACGGCGACAGGCGGTGCGTAAAAAATTGTTACGACAAATCCGTGAGTGTCAATCAAATGCTTCCGGACGCAGGATGGGAATATCTAGAAGATTTAAACAAAGACTTCGTTTACTTAATGAGTTCAGATAAGATACTTTCGTGGAAGATGTAGCCGATATTATGCGTACTCCCTGTTACATAAGCCGTTCTGACGCTGAGAGAAAAATCAGAGAAATAGATGCTAGAGCAAATCGTTTCAAAAATTCATTTTTTACGCAAACGAAACACGAAAGTAATCGATTAGGGAAGTAGAGTCAACGTGCATGCACCCCCTGCCACTCGCCGAAAGACGACTTGCTAGGTACAAATGTAGATGTAGACGAAGAATCCAGTGGTCGCCAACCTTATTTTACCTACCACCCACCGATGCCTCAATAATTTAGTGAATATGGAAATTAATGATTTACGCAGAAAAGGATATATAAGAAAGTTTATTGGCACAATACTCGAACGTTAACATAATGAAACCGAATGTGATTCTGTAAATTGGTCTCTCTAACATTACATAAGTGTTCTACCTTTCCAGGTCCATGTGCCCTAATATTCCCTATTCATAGCCCTTTCCTTCGCTACCTGGTAACTTACCCCACCCTTTATGTCATCTAACATTTTTTGCCTCTGCCTTCCCCTCTGTCTTTTCCCTTGCATTCTACCCTCTATTACATTCTTCAGCAATCCCTCTCCTCTCAATATCTGACCCACCCATTTCTTTTGTCGGCGCTTAATTACTTCAATTAAAACAATTAAAACAATTAAAACAAAAAAATTCAATTAAAACAATGAGTCCCCCAATATAAGAATGTTGTAAGTGGCGTAAGCGGGACTCAACCCTCTACGGTCTCTCCAAAATACAGATAAAATAGAAATGCAATTTTAAGAAATGTTGCCTTCCATAGAATTTCAACGCAAAATTAAGTACAGTATAACAAGGAGAATGCATTCGGGAATTTTTTCTTGTTAAGTCATATCTTTATTCCTTAAAATTTTTCTGTGAGAAACGTTTTTCGTCACTACACTGTCCAAATGAATTTGAATCTCCTTGGCTATGAATTTCTACTCACTGTCGACCTCGAATATCAATTTTATCAGCTGGTAAGCACTTACCCCCACTTGAAAACTTGTTAAGTCCTCTAATGGTGGTAGAGGTCTGCAGTGCAGAGTGAACCTGAGTCCGACGCGGCCCGATTGACCGCGGAGAATTTCAGGCTAGAATGGGCTAGAAGCCCGGCCGAGAACGAAGTTTTTTCAAATCAGTCTAGATACAGTCCGACTAGTTTACGATACATTTTAATGTGTTAAATTCATATCTTTATTGACTTGTTTTTTGTTTAAAGCTAAATTCATCATACTCTGATAAAGATTATTCGATTCAAAATATTACCCGAAGAAGCATTGATTGAATTCATGAGTAGGATTGAAGCTATTGTCCGAGAATAAAATGAAATGTCGATGAAGCATAGTAAACAAAGTGGGGCTGATTGGCGTCATGGCCAATTTCGAAAATGTAATCGGAATATTCTGGTCCCAGGGACTTGTTCGAGTCCCAGTCACGTTAGCTTTTTCGCCTCATTTCCTCGAGATATTCATGTGTACGCCTTAACAGTCAAAATGAAAAACACTTTTTCCCTATCCTGAAGTTATAAAATCTCTCCTTACATATAAACCATGGGTCTTCAATCTTTTTTATACATCGACCCCACAAACTCAACCAGCGCCCTTCTCTAAAAAAAGATTTCAAGTGAAATAATAATAAAAAATTTCGTGAAACGGCAGTTATTCTTCATGTTTTGACAACCGGCTCATTTTGTAAATTTAGTATGTCATGCCAATGACCTCAAGTTTTTCAAATATCGCCCCCGATGAAGACCGCGGATCTAAACCAGCGCTTCCCTAACTAGGGTGTGCTTACCCCTGGCGGTCCGCGAAATAACCCGAAGGGGTCCGTGAGTAGAAATGCTTGTCCCAATTAATATATCACTCATCCTCGTTATTTTCTGTAATTTTGCAACATTTTCTTGTTCATCAAATCGATGAAAGCATTTTAATGCTAAACTTGTAATTGTATATACTCAATAGTATATGTAAACTAAATAAAATTTCAATATCTATGTGAAAGCAGAACATTTTGGGGACCTGCGAAAAAGAAATTAGCCAAAAAGAGGCCTCAGCCTAATGAAATTTAGGAACCGCTTATCAAAATAGTAGCAAATGGAAGGAAACTACATTAGACAGTTAAGAAAATTTTCCTTGAAGAATACGTATCATCATGAGTTTCGTCATAATGATAAAGAATAATAAATATTAATTATTATGGGTAATGCTCGCTCGGAAAAAGGTATTCAGAATACGATTTCAGCAGTTATATTGTAACACAATTGACCTTTGGAATTTATATCTTCCCAATTGTAGAGCTAGAATGTATAAGGATAGAATTTTATGAACGGTAAAAATCTATAACCTACAAACATCAATACTTGTAAATATATTTTAGAGAAAACATGGATATTGATTACATTATGGATTATAGCATCTTCTCGTATTGTTAACATTTTACAGCTATTATAGTCCATGCGAAAAGAAGTTTTGAATGACAAATTTTCCGCGCAACGGTCCCACAAGAGAGCCCTTTTCTAACCTCTTTCAATATCATAATTCAACAATCATTATACGCTGAGTCGGAGATGCGTACCTAAAGTGCTCATACACCATCTATTGTTGAACTCAAGAAATAATTTATGGTCTCACAGATGGACACCAAATGGTCTCGCATCGCAGGGATCCCACCAGAGTAAATAAGAAACTGAAACTTCGAAACCCAAACACGGCTTCAACAATTTGTATCGAGGAAGTAACAACGCCCACATTACATACATCCGTTGATTTACTAGAGATGTATGCACCGCAATAGCGCATCTCAATAATGCACCACAATAACCAAAATAAAATTGAAATTATTATCAAATCAAACTTCGTTCTCAATAAAATAAATTTAAGAATAGAAGAGGTAAGAGAATCGCAGCATAAATATCTCAAACTCGGATATAGATTTTACGCGTTCAAACAAATATACTCTTAGAAGCCTTAAAAACTAAACTTACCTTAAATAAATGTAATTCTCGAAGCTCCACGAGATTATTCTTATAAGCTAATAGCAGAACTTCAAACCTAGAAATTAGGATCATTTAAGTACGTGTACCTCACATAAGATAATTCCCATTTACAACATTCCACAATTTACCTTTCCTAGTTTTTCATCATATGGTTTCTGATCATTGTTCTTTCGTGCATATTTAGAAATAAATAACATTGTTGGACGAAATCACCTTTAAATAGCGAAGAATTTCACACTAATACGAGGTTTAACTTGCAATTGAAATATTTACGCCCAAAAGTGAATTTGTTGATAAAAATTGACTGTCAAATTATGACCTACAATAATGCAACCACATGCAAAGAATGAAATTGAGCAGTGGCTAAGTCGTACATAATATAAGGTCGTTCTTAGTACTTCCATTGGCTTATTACGAATAACTACACGAAATATAAGAACCTAATTTGACAAAATATGAGGATTTGCCGCTAATCATCATTATTCTTATATTTGCAGTACATTTATCACCTGAACTGATTGATAAATTAGGTTCAGTGGAAGTTATTTCCAGCTAGTAATATCATTCAGCCAGTTTACTCCTCTTTATATACACTGATTTCACCTAGTTTATGTACACTGGGGAATCTCTGTTTTTTCTCTGCAAAACTCATACTATAATAATGTTAATCATAGTTTATCTTCACCATAAATGTAAAGATCAAGTGTTGACTTTGCAGGATAGATCAGTCCAAAATTCCTATTACTATCCGCCCTTCAAGTTAGTGAGTCGTTCTTAGTTAGCAGAACGCAGAGCCCACTGGTTACAATATTTTTCCATCCCTATCCTTGAGAATAGTAGATAATATAATTCATCAGATTTAAATTACTTATTAATGAACTAAGGACATTTTTCTCATAGAAAAAAGGAGGAAGGGAACAAGATTACAAATTAACCAGAGAGCACCACTCCAAGAATTTGCAATTTAATAATCTTTAATTTTACAGATTCATAATTGATGCAATCCAGCTCAACATATGGCAACGTGTTTTCCTAACACAAACAGGCTCATGTTAAAAAATCCAATTCTAGGCAAAGATAATTTAATCACTGGTTTAACAAAAAACAAGCACAATCCTTATCACTAAGGAGCTCTTCTTAGTAATGGTGAATATTTTGAAATATTAAAAACAACACAAAAATGACAGAACCACATTTTCTTTTGATTACTCACAGTTTCATAATTATTTTTGATCAACAACAGTAACCCACATAAGTTTATTTTTATTACCAAATGTCAAAATAATCACATGCACTCATTCAAATTCACAAATTTCTTTATTAGAAATAATCTCTTGACCATAAAACAAATTGCAACATAAATTAATTTGATTTCTATTTGATTCTCCTTAAAAAGAACTTCCAGCTATTAGGTTTACAGATTTGAAATACTAATGAGAAAGATGAGAATCTCTTACATTTATGCTCCTCACATTTACTCCTCACAAATTCAGCATAAATAACCCTAACCACTTTCTGTACATTCAATTCATATAAAATGTAAATTAATTGATGGCTAGTGAAAATGTTCAACAAAAGTACCAATCAAATTGATAATGAAAAACATAGCTAGACTGCTATCTTACATCAGAACTAAAAGTCATTTCTATCAAGTCATTTAATAAGGTTAAATTTCAAATCTAAATCTTACACAGCATTTTTAAATATATCGAATGAATAATCCCTCACAAAAGTTTAAAATTATCATTCTTGAGGTACTTAAGAGGAAGAGAAATTAATTCAGAGGAAAGACATGTCAAGTCATAAATTGAAGAAAAACATTTGGAAGAGAATATCTACAAATGACAACAATATATACTTCAATCACAGTTTTATACACAATGGTAATAAGACTCATCACAAATACATCGCCGAATAAAATTTTTAATTTCAGTTTTAGAGTCTTTCGAATGGTTATCCACTGGAGAAGAATTAATTCAAACACATGCATTTCCTCAGGTATACAACAACTGCAAACTTCTTGTACTTAAAAAAATTTCATACAGACTGGTCTTAAATTGTGAGAAATCAAGAAAAATAAATTCACAAAGAAAATGTCTTTTAACATGGCTAGTGTAAAATTTCTCCAATATCAAAACGGTTTCTTCTGAGTGAAATAAATCTTTCTTTAGAAATGGAAACAACTGATGATTCCATGCAGAAAATGAAAGACTAGGTCCACTTTTTTGAATGTGCCAAAAACTTACAGCAAAAATGGTGCAGAAATTTAAGTTTATTATTTTGATGCAGTGCAGTTTGTAACAGTCTGAACAAACCCTAACAATTAGCCCACAAACTGATTCAGTCAAATGTCTCAATGACAGCACCACAACCAGTAGGACACTTCCACTTGCATTAGTCAAAATTTCGAACAAGTTGCATCAGCATGATGAAAGGAAGTCCGGTAGTTTCCCTGTCAGCAAAGTAGCGGTGAATGGTTGGTTTGCTGGCTTTGTACATTAGCACAAGAATGGAGCTCCCCTGGTGGTAATCTAGCCCATTTTCATAAGTGAGCCAACATCTGCAAATAAAATATAATGGTTAAGTCCTTGGTGTGGCATCCTTGTGTGAGATATGGCCTACCAAGACAGCATTTAGACTAACCCTGTAGAATGATTTAGATAACATTATGAAATGGTGCAATGATTGGCAATTAGAAATGTAGACAAATGTTCAGTAGTTAACTTCTTCGAAAGAAAATCTATTATTAAAGTTTATCCATACAGTCTCCGTGGGATAAACTTATTAACAGTAGAATCGGTGAAATATCTTGGAGTAACTTTCACGAATAACTCACATCCATAATATATGCAGAAAAGCACTTTAAAAAACTCAGCTTTGTAAAGAGAATAGTCGGTCAGAGCAATGAAAAAGTTCACCAGCGATGTTACTTTGCATTAGTTAGACCTCATCTTGAGTATGCGTGTAGTGTATGGGACCACGTCGAAAAGTGCTGTATTAAAGTGCAGCGAAAGGCGATACATTTTGTGAAGAATTGCTACGATAAATCAGTGAGCGTCACTCAGATACTCCAGGACGCAAAATGGGAATCTTTGAAAGTTAGAAGATTTCTACAAAGGATCAATTTACTGAACAAATTCAGAGATGATGTAGCAGATATAATGCATCCACCATGCTACCTAGGCCGTTCCGATAATGTGAGAAACATCAGAGAAATAGATGCTAGAACCAATAGATTCAAGAACTCATTTCTTCTGCAAACGATATGTGAAAATAATTGATTAAGGAAATAGAGTCATCATGCATGCACCCCCTGCCACACATCGAAAGGTGGCTTGCAGGGTACTCACATAGACATAGACATTTGCAATGGCTAATGGCTGACTGGCTAT
This sequence comes from Ladona fulva, assembly GCA_000376725.2. Lineage (NCBI taxonomy): Eukaryota > Metazoa > Arthropoda > Insecta > Odonata > Libellulidae > Ladona > Ladona fulva. The sequence continues at coordinate 1,585,643 of KZ308236.1, forward strand.
CAATTGGTGGCCCAATTTTTCCATGATGCAGGGTCAAGATCATGCCAACCAAAAGAATTGAATTCCAGATTTCCCAGATAACTTTCTATCATGCCAAAGAAAAATCTAACACTTTTTACTAGAACGAAAAGAGTATGTAAAATTCTACCAAATGTTGCTTCCATTGACTTCATACTTTTTGAGAAATAAAATTTCAAAGTCAGCACTCCGTGAAACAGAACAGAAAAATGGCTCTTTTTTTTTGTTCCACCTGTAATAAATACTGACCATATACAAACAAAAATGTTTGCATTTCATGACTTAACACAGGATGAAACATGCTTCAACTTGGTGCTACTTGTTTTTCTTTGAGATGGCTATTTTAGTTTTTATACTCCAAACTTGAGTATTCATAACAAAAGAATCTGACAGTAGTACATAATATGCAATTCGTAACAATCCCACAAATGTATAGATAATGCTAAGTCCTTTTCTGTAATTAGCAGTTTTCAGACAAATGATGGAATATTGTGTTTATAACAGGCACTTTCTGTAACGAACAAACAGAACTACCAAAAAAATTCAAAATTTGGAAGCATTTCACATCCTTAAAGAAATATTAATGAGAATGCGTTTTAAATATAAACGTTATGATCTTCAAACTATACATATCTTCAGAGTATTCGATAATTGGAGTAATACCTTGCTTAGGTTATAAAATAAGTAAACATTGCATAGTATACACTTTAAAAACCATTTCATCATTTTGAAGATTTTCACGTTATAAAACTATTTTCTTTTTCAGCCTTAATCATTTTAACAATGTATCTCTTACCTCTATGCATAATCACAGCTCGTCTCTGAGAAGAGTATATCTATTCTTTGATGGTGCCAATTTTTTAAAGGTCGACTCTGGAGGAGATGTTACCATAATCTTCTCAACAGTATTCTGAAAAATCAACCACAACAAATTAATCCAGTCATTCATGCTTATGCTATGCCTAAAGAATTAATAGTATGGATTTTATTACTTATATATAAACTAGCTGAAGTGCCTGATGATTCCCAACATGGAGAATAGAAGTCGAATTAATTGTATTGATAACAATGTAAACATCTACTTATGAAAAATACCCTATTTTATCAATTTTAAATAAAAAACAGGATTTGAGGATAAAGTTAAAAATCTCTATTAAATTTTCTTCCCTACAGTACTTCTGGTTTAATACAACCATTATGTTTAATTAGAGATTACTAAAGAAAAGAGATCCATAACAAAATGCAAAATGAAATCAACATGTATTACTTGTGGAAGTTAGTGGCATTGGATAAATGAATACACCAATATATAAATTGATAACTAAATGCACAAGTTATATTACAATAGATTACTGATAGTGAATTTGAAAACCAACAGCTGCAGTGGCAGGGTGGTTGGCATGCTCCGACCCTACAGTCCCTGGTTTCAGTCCCAACTAATCAAATTCTTCTAGTTAGAGAATGATTGTGTGCTTGGTTTTACCAAGAAGGGAGGCAACCAGGAAGAAATCAGCCCCCAAAACCTAATTCATCATCATATCATCCGTAATAAACAACTAATCCCCTAAGTAATGGGTATAAGGCTAAGAAGAAAAAAATAATTACTAAGTTTGAATACCAATGACCAGAAAGCTTAACCCATTCACAGTGTGGAATTAACGCCAGAATAGAATTAATGGTAAGAAGATTAGGTTTTCCTGACTAATTTTACAGCAAAAATTTAAAATTTTGATAAATGTTAATTCATAGTCATAATTGACAAAATATTATATCAAGAGCATTTTGATTATGAACAAACTTATCCAGTATCATACAAACCATTAACTGGTCAGAAATATATTACATTAATATAGCCTTACAATTCATGCCTCCCAGCTAAGGATGACCAAATGTATAAGGCAATATACATATTTATATAAAACAAGTTAAATAAGTTGTCATGCCAGATGGGGGAGTTTAATATGGAGCTGATAAAAACAAAGCTCTACTTACCCCTCTTTGAATGACAGGAGGGCTTCGAGGGCCATCTGGCCCATAATGGTACTCTCTGTGAAGTTTTCCAGAATACAAGTCTTGCAGGAATGCCTTAAGGAGTCCAGGTTCTTCCATCATGGATGCTGGGTGTGGAAACAGGTACATGTGACGGAAGGAGTCGATTGCCACAAAAGGAAGGTCTTTATGGCTCTTGCCAAGATGGTCCAGTGGATGCCCAAACTTGAGGCCATCAGCAGTCAAAAAGTTTATATTCTCTGAAAAGGAATAATAAGATAATGCTTGTCAAATAAAAAACAATGCTATGGTTACATTTCAAAGAGATCTTCAAGTTATTCAGAAAATAAACTAAATGTACCAGCAACAATCACATCTGTTGAAGTTACATTTTTCCCCCGTAAATTATAAAGGATAGCAGTGCAAATGTCACATTAGAGTCCAAAATATTTTAACATACAGTGAATTCTTGATTATCCTAGCTAATGATATAAAGAGAATGCATACATAATGAGAAAACACAGACAATACAAAAATCCTTTCTTATTTCATAACTTCATAATTTACATAAATACACAATTTATCATTGTTCGTGCACAAAGTTTTTTTTGATTGTTTGTGGACTAATTATGAGTTTTCTTCGACTGACTGCAGATCTTTTTAGCAGTGATAATCTCACTGTAGTCGTATTGTCTCTGCTCCATAGAATAGGTCTTACATAAATCCTGCTTATACAAGGGTAGTTCCATCATGTGCCCAACCTGACATATAGATGGCGGTAGTTGTTTGAAAAATTTACTACGGTTAAAAGTACCAACCATAAAAAGCTTAAGCTTGAAGTTTCAAGACACTTAATTGTTTAGTATTTGTTTGACAGTCATCAATAATGAATGCCCTCAGTGAATTAGCAAATATAGAAAAAACTGGTCATTGTTATGTGATGCAGTACTTAGAAGTAAAAGTTCTACTTACTTAGTAGAAAGGTCTCAGTCCAACCAACATCAAAGCCGACCTAGTTCATACTCTGGGGGAGTCTACTCCTTTGTTTACAACAATAAAATAGGGTGGCAGAGTTTAAATGAAGCTGTACGAACTGCCAAGATGAACATTGCAGTGGTCAACCAAATGAAGTGACCACACCAGAAATGGTGAAGAAAATTCACAAAATGGTGTTGGATGACCATTGACTGAAAGAGCGCGAGCTAGCAGACATTTAAAAAAGTGCTGTACATTCCAAATTGACTGAAAATTTGGACTTGACAAAGTCCTGCAAGTGATGAGTGTCATATTTGCTCACAATGGAACAAAAACAGCACCATAAGGATGTTACGATCGAGTGTTCGGCAATGTTACACAGCAATAAAGCTGAGTTTTTGCATTGATTCATAACCATCACTTCACACCTGAGGTGAAGGAACAGTCAAAAAAATGGACTGCAATGGTTAAAATCGGCTCAAAGAAGGCAAAAACAGTTCCATCAGCTGGCAAGGTTATAGCCTCAGTTTTTTTGTATGTGCATGGGATAATTTTCATTATCTTCAAAAATAAAAAAACAACCATCGGTGAATATTATGCAAACTTATTACAGCATTTGAGTGATGAAATCAAGAAAAAACGGCCACAGTTGGTGAAAAAGAATGTAACAAGGATTAGGATAAGGTGAACAAGATAGCACAGAAGATCCGTTTTGGAAGTTCGAACTGCTTCATCACAAACTCTATTTGCTAGATTTAGGCCCCTCAGATTATTTTCTTTCCAAACTTGAAAAAATGGCTTGGTGGTAAAAGATTTGCCAACAACGAAGAGTTGGAGTCTGCCATTAATTTCTATTTTAAGGAGTTCGATGGTTCTGACTATAAACAGGGTACCGTGGCTATTGAACATTGCTGCAAAAAGTGTATTGAGCTCAGGAGACTATGTTGAGAAATAAAGATATTTTTTTCCAAATGTTTTGCATTTTCTTTGTTAAGTCAGGTACTTTTGGGAGTACCCCTGTATTAGAATATACTTCAGTATTTTTTTTATTCCACAAAATGGATAATCTGCCAACCAATAATCGAGAGTTTGCTTCACTTAAGACTAAACAACAACCATAATTTAAAGAAATGTGCTTTGTTAGAAGTAATAACATGTTAAAAATCATGTCAATGGTTTATAGCTAATAAGATGAAGATATCCAGGTGAAATAAGGAAAGAATTCCATATATTTTTCAAGGGTGAATCTTCAAAAAATCAATGTAAGAACAGAAGAGGTCATATGGGGAGGAGCAAAAAGATTTGAAAACGAAAATGAACCAAGCATAATTTCTGAGTTTGCTGTAGAAGGAAAATAGTACTACTACAGTCTAATTTCTAAGGAATTACAATTCTAAGGAACACATTGATTTAATATGAATTTTTATTTAACAGAGCAAAGAGTCCTAAAAGCATGGAACCAGTATACTTGCACTGTTGACACGTTCACATGTCTCTTGGGAGTTCCTTAGCTTCATTAATCTTATATCGTATATATAAAAAGAAAATGTCTGTCCATCCATCTGTCTGTCCCCCTATCTATCTCAGAAACGGCATGACTTAGAGAGCTGAAACAAACTGCATTGTGTTTCTACGAAGCTAAAAACCCAGGAAATCTATGTTCATCTCTGTAAAAGCCCAGGTTCAAACCCAGGACCCATAATATGTTTCCATAAGAGATGAACGTGAAGTACATTTTCATGACTTGCAGAGGTTGATTCTTTTACTAATAAAGAAACAATGGTCCTACGAAATTTGACAAGTGTCACATAAAGGAAAAATGATCATAGAATCTTATTTTAGTCGTGAAACATTCATATAAATCCGAATAAGCGATAACTTTGATCAAATACACGGAAAATTTGTAAAATTTTTCGGAAGTAAACAACCCATCCCTCTGACGACCAAGGCAATTGTTGAATGATGATTTCATGAGTTATCCCATATAAATACCCAGGAATAATCAGTTAGTATATTTTTCCATAAGAAATGTACGTAAAGTAGGTTTTGTTACCTACAGAGGTTGTTTCTTTTACAGAATTAGAAATAAAGGTCTTACAAAATCAAGAGAATGTCAAAAGAAAGGAAAATGATCATAGATTCTTATTTTAGTAGTGAAACATGGTAACAGATCCAAAATTTGGAGTGTTTTCATAAAATTCACAGAAAATTTGTAAAATTTTTCTGAAATAAACAACCCATCCTTTTGACGACTAATGCCTTTGTTGAATGTTGATTTCATGAATTGTCCCACATAAGTACACAGGGATAACCAGTTCTTATATTTTTCTATAAGAATAGTATGTAAAGTAAGCTTTCATGACTTGAAAAGAGTAAATAAATATTATAAATAATGTTAAGAAATATATTCAGTTATTATGACCTTACGACAGACTGATTCTGGTTTACGAGGACCAGATGTATACAATAATAGATATATTTTTAAACAAAATGAAGTTCCGTCATGCTTGACAGGGGCATTTACTAGTTATAAGATTAAAAGGGACAGGTGAACACATTAACACTACAGGCATTCTGCCAGTCAGAAGAAACATCTTTATCACTCACGTTTCTCAGAAAGGAGTTCCTTATTAACAATACGATTAAAGGCAGCTACGGAATTAAGGTCATCTGGGTGATGGAAGAGAATTAGGAATGGTAATCCCTCTTCTGTCAACTCCTCTGCATTTTCAAAAGTTATTTCACGAACTATCGGTACGCAGAGGGCTACTGTCCATGCCACCAGCTCATCTATTGATGTCACATCTCCCTGGAATGTGTCTTCTTTCTCACCAGAGGTGAGAGGAGGTCGGAAAGTGATAATTGGGACTCTTGGAGGATGCAAACGAGCAAATGGTTCCCTACAAAAGAAAGATGATTTCATTAACAGTAATCACACAAGAATAAATCTTCACACCCCTTGGATAAAAGCTTTAATGCATAATGAAATCAAATTATTATAATGAAAGTAAAGAAATAACCAAAATACTCAAAAATAAAACAAAAAATAATCATGCAATGAGACTTCATTCACATTGCTATATCTGGAGATGAAATTTGAACTAAATTAACCCTTGTTTTGTTCACTAACATTCTTTATAATAAAAGTTTAAACTGTATTAGATGTGTTGAAATCGCTAATCATTCAAATTTCAATTTAATAAACAACCTTATGCTTGTAATCAAAATAAAGTCAGTAATTTTTACCATGGAATATCACAATTCAAAGACTGACTTTCCTATGAAAACATGTCACAAACATAACAGGCAGTTACAATTGAGAAATACTTCAAGTAATATACAGATTATATACCACAGCTTGAGTAATAATAAGGCAATTAAAGCAAAGAGGGCTTCAATTATTTCACATTATCATTGCATCCAAAAAAATTATGAATGTAATTGGTGAAATAACTTAAAGCAATATATAAACTGTTTCCTCATTTATTTACAATTGTTGACCTCACATCTAAGTAAAAGGGATGTTTCTGGTTTGTATATATCTCTTAACCTTTACACGAAACATTATCTAAATACATGAAGTATTCTAAAGGCAAGTTCTGATAATAATATCTCATTGATAACCATGTTTAAAAAATTAAATTTTAATTAGGTGGAATTGATAATTTTTTAAAAACAAATATCCACTCTACACAGAGTACAACTATTACAAAAAATATTGCACATAATTTTGTGATGTACATTAGATTAATTTTACACTGGAATTTCAAGCTTTTTGATACACTTTTAGGTCAATTTAATCACATTATAGATGGTATTTAAGACTTAAGAACTCCCAAAGGTTCAATTGCCTACTGAGATATTTTAATAAAATTAAACAACATGAATAAAATATTGGAGTGAAATCCATGCAATGGTGAAAGAAAGTTTAAAGCAAATAAAATGGGATGAATTGTTCACAATACAACTAAGAGATATCACACTGTCAACTGACACCAAGTTATTTTTGAGAAATTTAACGTCTTGCAATTGTCTCTGAAACATATAAGCGCATGATTTATTTACATGGCAGTTGATAGCTTAGATGGATCAAAAATATGGATATGAAAAACTATATTTATATAAAATACTTCATATAAAATATAATCATGCATTGCTCCATTCACACTTACCCAACACCAACAAAGAATAAGCAATCATCCTTAAGATTTGTTGCTGTTCTTCTGAAAACATTATACTCTTTCCCATCCTTATCATCAAAATATCCTATAACTGCCCTCTTCTTTGGCTGCATTCGAGGAAAAATAAAAATAATTTTATCACTTAAACAAAAAATACAACCATTCAAAATGTTACATTAGTCTATTAAAATTGGATTTAAAAAACTAGTGTCAGAAAATGATGGTGCATTACCGTAAGAAAAATTTGTGATCAAAATATTAACTTTATTACAAATAAAGCTTTTCATTTTCTAATTTAACAAAATTTTAGCATACAAAAAAAAACAAAAGTTTAGCAAAAATATTCAAAAAGTTTCATTCGTAGCCATTTTTTACTAAATTTCATGAAAGAAACAGTTACTTTCCATTAGCAGAAGTCATTCCGTAATTTCATATAGAGAAAGATGTAAAGAAATGAGATGAATATGAAAAACTTATACAGAATTTCTAAATATAGTTCTTTTCCGTAACTGGAAATATAGGAAGATGAGTCACTTGATGAGATTGGAAAAGAATATACATATTAAAAACTTTGCTTTGATACTTTTCAAAAATAAAGTAAAATATTTGTTTGTGAATGATGAGTTATAGAACCTTTCTATTAAGTATTAATCTATTATGAATGTGAGTAATCTTACATAAAGAAAGCTTTCATTCTTTTCCCTTGCCTAGACAGTTTACAACCAGTAGGCTATACTCATCCGCTAAAGCAATAAATACCTCCAACAAGGGCTTGGGACAAACTGACAACAATCAATGTGAAAAACTTGGTGCTTTCATAGTCAAAGATCTTCCTTTTTTATCTGATAAAGAATATTTGAAACTGATTTCGTGATAATGAGATTTATTGTCTACCTCTGGATCAATAATTTCAGCTTAAAAAGAAACCTAACATGTACTTCATCTCAAAGAATCTTTTCATTTCCATATTATAAAAGGATTATATGCAAGCCATAAAAGTGAATATGGAGATCCTCCTTCAGTTTGAATGCTGGGTTTGTGAGCATGAATTTGAGTTTGTAAAAAGCTGTTTCAGGTGAACAGAAACAACGGATGAAAAAGTACAAAATAGTAGAACAAAATCTGTTATGGATAATAATGAGGGTATTAGAGGGAAAGACTGCGAGAAACCACCATCCCAATTAAAAGCATGAACTATTGTGATTAAAATATGACCCATAGCCAGACTGACAAGCAATTTTCTAAAGAAAAACATTTCATACACAGAAATGTATAATATCTCATGAGAGAATGAAAAATAAGAATCGATATTCTGAAATCAAGCTGTACAGCTGTAAGTAAGTACCCAACTTCCACTGTACAGAAAGTACAGTGAAAGGCAATACTATGTGTTACCAAATGCTACCATAAAAAAGCAATCGTTACAAAAATGCTCTCAGACACAAGTTGGGAATCCTTGAAAGAAAAATTAAAGCTAGGCTTAGATTGCTTAATAAATTCTGAGAAAGTACATTTGTGGAAGACATAATCGATATTATGTGACCGCCCAGCTACTTCGGATGATCCAACAATGAGCGTAAAATAAGAGAAATGAATGCTAAGACAAGATATACACTCATTCTTTCCACAAACAATATGTTGCAACAATAAGCTCAAGAGATAACTAGAATGCTTGGTGTTTACACCACATGCCAAAAGGCGGCTTGCATAGTATTTATTTTATTTTTTTGTTAAGTTAGATGATCATCCAACTTAACAAAAATTTAGATGAACCTATTACGGGAAAGCAAAATTCCAAACATGCATTTCTTAATTTGTGTTCTGATGGTAAACTGTCAAAGAAAATTACAATAAAAACTGTCGATTTTGTGAAAAATGGATTTTGTCAAAATTATGAATAGCTACAAAATTAAAGTTTTATCACTGAAAGTGTACTTTTAAAATGTCCAGGATGACTTTATTTCAATCAATGGATTCACTTGTGGGCATAAAAGAGGCTACAATCTAGAAATTAGAGGAAGTCACATGGATTTAAGAGCCCTAAATACTACACATAGAAGGTTTTATTATTTTATGCAGAAGGGAACCAAGATTTTCCTGTACAGCATACTGCATACACTTTTCTGTTTACTAATGAGAGTAACTTCAGAGTGGCAAATACCCTGATCTGGATACAAATTTACTTAGGGAAGTGGAAAGCAACCAAGCTACTAAAAGAAAATATTAAGTACATTATCTGTTAGCTGAGGATCATCTGGAGTTGTCAGCTCCTTCACTGGGTCAATCATCTGCTTCTGTATAAAGGATAGTATTGCTTCAGCTGATCTTTGGCCCCTGTATTCTTTCTTTGCAGGCAAGCCATTCCTTATGACCTTAAGGGTTGGGTACTTGCTTATATGAAACCTACTTGCAAGACTACCTGTAAATAATGATAAGCACAGAAAAATAAATCACAAGTACAAATACAATAGAATAAAATCAATCTTCTCTAGCAAGATTTGGTGAAATTCCATTATAAATGAAATAATAAATATAACTTATACTTTTCCACAAATATATATTCCACCAAATGGAATATATGGAATTCCACCAAATCTCGCCAGAGAAGGTCAAAACGTGTTAGTCACCACGCAAATTTATTCATAAATTATGTGAGCGTCATTTCCACGCATGTATATGTTCATAGCTTGGGCTCCGAAGATAACGTTTTCTTAATCGTTCTCGCGCCCTTTCAGATCCATCCCCGCTCGCCATCCCATTTCCCAGCCTATGTCACATCCCCGCTCGCCCCTGCACTCCCCTTCCCTCCCCGCAAATTGGGTCCCTTCCATTGTATTTGCGCAGATGGTTGAGACTGCGAGGGATCCGCAGGAAGAGACTGATGTGAAGGGATCATCCCTCCCTGACGCACTTTTTCGTCGGGAGAGTAATAATAGTTAGCGATGCGAGAGATCGGAACGAAGAGGCCTCCGGCAATTTCGGGGGATCCCTCTCTCTCGTGTATCGTTTGTGGACGAGAATAGTCTTTCCTCTCGAGGGAATTTCCGAGCGATAGTTGCGTGAAAATGGGGAAACGCGTGTGCGAGAAGGAGCGCCAATTACTTCGTGACGATCGCCTTCAGTTCCCGGAAAATATAAAGCAGGCGTAAGACTGAAATGTTAGTGGACGGAATAAAAAAGAATTTACTTTCGCGTCGTTATACTGTTAGCCAACGCACGACACGTGGTAGGGGGAGTATGTATTCTTTTGGCTTTTTGTCCGAGAGATTATCTAACTCCTGTAAGCGAATGAAAGACTTAGACCCGGTATTATAAAGTAAACTTGGAATGGGCTAAAAGTATTGCTTACTTTTGGGCCCATTATTGTATCGTATTACTAGAGTTTAAGGGAAGATTACGGTTAATTTTCATGCAAATTCATCATATGTATAGGAGATTAACTTTAATCTTCACTTTACATCTAACTAAACATAATGAAATCACGCCGTAAAGTAAACTTTTGTTAAAGTCCACTTTTGAGTTTACATTATAATACCAGGCCTTAGCGTAACTCAGTAAAACATTGAAATTCCGGATCTCGTTTAATTCCAGATCTTGGTAATGCTTTACGCGTACCTAAAAGGGAGCTCTGGTTATAGCACGGGTTACAATGTTTTCGCTGTTATTAATTATTCAGTAAAATCCCTACCTGTAAGATGCTGATCAAGTCCATTCATGAAGTCCTCAACAACTAATGTTGTAGTCTATAAAGACTAAAATAATAATTTAATCACAAAATATGTTCAAAGGTCAGTAAAATAGTTATAGTTTAAACAGTTCTTTTAGTACAGTTGTACTAGTTATTTAATTATGCAATTCCAGCAAGCATTGCTCGTAAATGTTCATCTTAATGTAAATATTTGTTATTAATTAGTGTAAATACAGTTTTGCTTTATTAATTCGGATACATCTATTGCTTTGATGTAAATTTTGAGACATGATCGTTTTCTTAACTAAGCAATTCATCTCAGAGAAAAACTCCTGTGCTTTAATATGTCCTTACTTGACTTTTTTCTGAAGCTATTCTTTCTGGAGCATTTGTATTAGAAATCCTAGCAATTCGCTTCTTAAAACCACAATTAGAATAATTAATAAACCCACGACGCACAACAGGATTAGTTGGTTCTTTCGAGCATTTTTGTTCTAAAAATAAAACTCAGAGATTCTTTGTGTTATCTTTGACCTTACATATCTCACATATGCGTTAACGAGCAAACATTAGACGAAACCAGTTAATTCATCACAAAAGAGCATTTTAAACTTCCTTTTGTTTTAAGGCGTTTAGAGCCACTTAGGATCTATTAGATCAAGACTTAAGAAATTCCCCTTTGAGGCTCTAAAATGAGATCTCAGGCGAAATAGTTAAGGCTTCGCGTTTCTCGTAAAGGATCTACTCTTTTGATTTTTAATTAGGGGAGGAACGTGTTAATTATCGTGAGACTCGGGAAGCTATTTTGAAGTAGCTCGGCCTTAGAATGAGCATATATAGAATATTTATTGTTTTCTAGTTCCTTTTAAATAACCGGAAAAATACGTAAGTCATAATGAACTCAAAAAGATCTCAGGAATTACGTTGTCTTTCGATACTGCAGGAGTTTAGTTTAGAATATGTTATTTAAAAGAACCGAATATATTAACTTCTTTTAATTATCATATAAAGCGATTCAGGAATCCTGTAATGTATTTCGTTGTGGATATTTCTTCTTTATGTTCTTCAAATAGTAAATATCTGAAGAAACCTATGAATGAACTCTGGCACAGGTGAAGATCCTCTCTTCTCCGTAGAAGTCAACACTCAATTAACCCCAACGAAAGAACTTTATTACAACATTGCTCATTTTCACCACCGATATATACTTGTGTATCTCCGTAAAAGGGTTTGAAGTCAATTGATGTTTTGGACTCATCCTACCATTATTCTGAATTTTTTAGATTATCATACTTTTCTGTCAGGTTTCTGGTTTGTTAAAGGGTTTTCCTCTTTCCTTTATCAACGATCGTTTGTTATGAAGTTATTTTCCGATGAGCTCATTCATACACAAAGAGGAATTAGCGAGTACAATTATTCAGTTGCACAAAAAATCATAAAATCCTTCTTATTATCAAATTCTTCAGATTATAATTTTCATAATTCGTATAGATGCACGAAAAACTAACAAAAATTAAATTACGTAATGTATGTAAGAATCTTGCTTTTAGCAACTTTAAGTTGATCACGATTATAATCGTGAAATTATAGTATAAATTATCCGAAAGTTGTTTCAAGATCTCGCATGGAAAAGTGTCAGTAACAAAAAATTGTATTTTTGCGTGCTGATTGCTTAACTTCCATGGACATCCTTAGACTTACTTTCTTTTTGTTCATACTAATTTTTTAAACATTAATATTCCTTTTACTCCTCTTTCAGATTCTCAGTTATTTTAGTAAGTTATTATTCAAGATATTTTTTCTATGATTATATAATTTGACTATGCTGCAACGAGATCAACACTACGCTCAGTTGGATACGATCTATAAATCTTGATACATTACAATAGTACTGATATAGTACAATCGTAAATCACACGAAGAAACATAGAATGTATCATTGAAAAAATTTTCTCTGAAAATTAATGGAAATGGACACTGAAACCAACATACAAGTCATACTTTTCGGAGCCGTCTGAATTTCCAAAAAAAACTAATAGTATTATATTTGAAAAGGATCCAGCAGAAAGGGTTTAAAGAGGAAGATTCACCGCCGCTCATTCCCTTTTAACGGTCTTCGCAGGCATTAATAACAAGCTAAACTCATTCAGCTCCCGACCGAATGAAATCGCTTCAGCTTACGAGTGCGATTCACCGGGGAACACCGCATTCACAATTTGAGGTTCTTGTGCTCGCTGTGATTCCTTCGGCCATAATAAATTCGAAAGCCTCTCCCGAAGAGCAGTTTAGTCCCGGCGATCGAGCTCGGGTTTCAAAGCGGGAAGATGGAGGTCGAGAGAGGGTCTCTTTTTTATTCCGCGAGTGCGTGGGCGGTGGATGGGGAAAATGGAGTGGTAATCCGGAGTCGGCCCTCCCCCTCAGTCCTTTTAATCCCCCTGTCAGAATGGTCGAGGGAGGATGGTGGCGAGGTTTCCCGTGCTCCAGAAAGGAATAAAGGAAGGGAAAGAGATACGGGGAATATTCGCCATTATAAAAAGCTTCGCTCTCCCCATCTCTCCCTGGATAGAGACGCGGTTTTCCCTTTTTTGCGTTATAATATTTTGAGGGGAGATTTTGTCTTCTTTGCGTTAAATATTAACCTATTTCGGGGTTTCGAGTTTTTTTCTGCGCGAGTCAATAGGGAGTGAAGTTTAATTTTCTGCCTTTTGCTTCCGGGAAGGGTTTCAAGGAATATGCCAAAGCTCTCTGATAGGTCGCCATACGTTTAAAGCTTTCCTTTTAGTTTCTCGTGGAGTAGTTGGAAGGTTTCAAATTCTGAGTAATAGTTGGTGTTTTTCTGCTTAGATAAATATATTTCATCCGTATTCTAGATAAACCTTTCAATGTCTTTAAAAAAATAAGTATGACCATCCGAGCGTTTTTGGATCTGTTAGTTGTGTTAGTGTTGTTAAAAGCTTATGCCATTCCGCACATGAAGGCTACAAACGGAAATCGAACCCGAGACCGCTTTCACCGCTGGCGAAAGCGCTACCCACTTGGTTCTCCGGGAGCTTAAAAAAATATTTTTCCTCTGCATTGGTGATGATGGTATGGATAAGATGACAAGGGTGGTAAGATTTAAGGACCGCAAATTCCGAATCAGCAACGAACTCGTGTGTACGATCGGTTTATGTGGNGTGGATGTGATATTTTTTTAATTCACACGTATTAATGATAAATAAAAACATGTATTAAAAGTAATTAATGGCAACAACGCCATGTAACAGTTTTCTTTGATCAAAACTATACCATGGAAGTTATCACCATTGGAAAATTATATCATGTAAAGAGTATTTCATTACAAATAACCACAGAAATGAGATACTCTTAACTTTAATGTCAATAAGATCATGAAAATCTAGTGAATTATGAAGAAACACTATAAATTATACAAAACTATTAACTACGCTAATATTTTTCTATTCCACTGACAAAATCGCCTTAACCATTCCAAAACAAAACACACCACCCTCTATTAAAACAATTTTAAATGTTCCAGCCGTTAATTCTTACAAAACTGGAATTAAGAACAAAGATACAACTCCAGAACTGTTAATTATACAATATTTACATCTTTATGAATTAACGTAATCAACTACTTTTATATGAGAACTCCCAAACTTTTGCATCTCAACAAACACCGAAATTTAGTGATTTTCTACTTACCGAGCATTGAGTCCATATTACTTTGAGTAAGCTGCACCGCTCCACTATCAGTCGGGTTGTAAAACGTATAGGATACCTAATTAGCAAAGAGTGCGGAAGAGGAGTGATATCAGTATCACGTTGAATGCTGATAACAACATTTTCCTCGTTTTCACAAAACCAGTTTTGACACAGAAAGTTAACGTTACCAAAACTTTTATTCTATTCTTTTATCGTATGTAATTTGAAATGGCCGAGAAAACATTTAAAAACCTACAAGGTAATAACTCACTCTCACAAACATAACGACAGGTAGCCCCACGCAAGTGTTAAAGATTGAAATAAAAGAAATTTGAGATTTGAATTGACACGTTAAAGACAAATATTTCACAAGAAACGAAATTTGAGTAAAAAATTATACACTTTTCACCCCACAAATACACACTAATATCACAGTAAAGACCGCTAGGAATTTGCCGACTTAGAAGTTCGCGTACAAAAAATAAAATCTTTCCGAAAGAAATCACCGATTAAGACGAAAACATTATCTATATCCTGATTTGCACATAATATATACATACACTGCAACAAAAATAGATTTACCTTCGTGGCAGGTTGTCCTTCAATCGAGCTAATGAATGGAACACAAATCACGCCTACCTGCTTTCACAAATCAGAGCTATAATAGGAAAATTATAACAGAAGGGTACTCACAAGAATAAAGAGTAGACATGTTATCCTGAAATCTCTACTCTCCCATGAAAAATACATGATCATACTTTATGCACTATACGGCAACAGACAAGTGCAAGGATTCACCGACAAGTTCCTTTCCCGAACAGTTAGACTGCTCTCGAAAGCGGACGTAACGTAACGTTAATCGAAATCGAAGGCTATCGCCACGGTTACATTTCGGCGAAGGAATGGTTTCAGTGGAATGACGGAACGATAGATACAGGTCGACACAGTGACAGTGTCGAATAGGATACTATCGATGTCTTCGACAGATCGAAACACAACTTGTATGTTTACATTTTGAATATGAATGTATTTCTTTGAATCGTGGTTTCCGGAGAAAATACGTCAAACATACGTGATTTAACGTGATTTGTCAATTAAGTAATTAGGTCTTCTATATTTTTATTCTTTGAGCTTTGTACATTGGATCAGATTCTCAGAACATCGTGTAATGCATTTTTATATGCAAAATTTATATGCTATTAGTATTTAATTAATTAATATTGTATGGCAACTGGTTACGCTCCTTCGAAATTAATTTCCCTCATTAATTAAGAATATATCAAAATAACATGACATTGTGATCAATGATAAATAGCCAAATTCGAAATTACGTCGTAAGTGTAATGCTAGCTATATGAGGCTAATACCTGTGGAAATGATTAGACATCGTATGCGAATGGAAATTTACCACCGAAAATTATTTTTAGCATGAATTTCTTCCATTGAGTAATGGATTTTTTACTATAATTATTTCCTTGAAAGAATTATTTAAGTCAGTCAGTGCAAGTTTTCAATTACCTATCATGCCAAGTAAAATGCGCTTACTATTTAAAAATTTTTTGTAGCGAAATGAAATTTATGCACAAAAATATATAAATACACATCCCGTAGCGATTATAACATGGTATCGTTTTCTTGACTTATGCTTAAATCTCATTATCCTATTTTTATACCAACCCACAGCGGTCTGTCTCAGCTTTTGACTTTTGGAAAGATCTATATTTACCCAGTTTACTATTTAGTGTTTGTGAAACTTGTACCATAGGACTTACGGATTGTTAGTTGTTCGTTGACACATGAAAGTACCTCAGATTAGAATATGAAAATTTTGTACACATTATTTTTATATTACTGGAACAGTTGTTTTGATAACTTTGATTTTTGTGCTTACCATTTTTACATATTTTTATGCTTTAAGCCTTTTGATGTACGTTGCGGATTTGATGGATTGATATTCAAAGGAGAGGAATGACCTAGCCCTGGTGGGCAGGATGGAGATGAGCCTTAAAATAATTCATGGAGAGGCACATATATCACCTATTTAATAGTGTGTCTTTGGAAATTCATTTTTTAATGGTGAGCTACTATTGTCTTTCAACATACAATTATTTTTACTGTAATACGTCTATAATCCAAATAAGTAATAATGTATACATAATACAGTGACTTATTAGTGAGATTAAAAGTGCATTGTAAAAATTTTAGAATTATTTATATTGCTAATTTAATTAAATCGTCAGTATAAGTTGCAAGCCTGTGAATTAATTGTATGATTTCTTTTAGTCTATTTTTTACTAAGTTTAGGTATAAAAATGGAAATTCTGAATTTCAAGCTGTCAGATAATGTCAAAAGTATATCTGAAAAACATGGTTTTGGATACCATGTTATATCACAACTTCACTGGACTTATTGTACCTTCTAGAGGTGCACGAAGGCTACAAATGGTACATTTTATTCCCCAAATTAAACTCTGGTGGTCTGACTTTAGTTTTTCCTTCATTTTAATGGCTCATGGAAGGTCTATGTTACCAAGTTTGTATTGTCTGAGAGCTACTCACTCCACTGCCTCATCAGGGAAGCACCAAGTCTTTCATGTAAAATAATCACTACAAGTATGCATTAATAGAGGCATTTGTAAAATGATAGAATGTTATGGTTATAAGACCTTGTATGGTCTAAACCTAGTTGTTTAACACTTTGTACAAGGTGAAGATGGCCTTTGCGCCGAAACCGGTCGAAAATAAAACCAAATAGTGTGGAAGTTTACGAAGTTTTTATTTTTCATAATCTTTAGAATGTCCTTCCACGAAGTATGGCCTTCCATGATAGAATTTACTTTGTACAAGTATACCAACATACTCCCTATGGAAATAAAGGGAAGATAAGACAGAAGATAGTTTAGTTATACTGACCCAAATCTCATTCAAAAGTAAATTTAAATTAAATAAATGTAAGGAGCTTTTTTTTGGGCTCTATCAGTGGAATTAATGTACTTCCTGTTAAATGGGTTCCAGAAAACTGAATAGTATCCAAGTAGGGATCTTGCCAAGGAAGTGTACCATAATTATTTTTATCTGATAGGAATAGAATTTCAGGACATCTTGCCCTGAAAAGTACTAAAAAAATTTTAATTCTTACATCTCTTGAGATTCCTCCATTATCAGCACATAACTACAACCTGTTTACAATCCCCTACCATCCAAAAATCACCTCTACTACCTCCTTATATGCTGTGTCAATTACTCATGTTAAAAGCCTTTAATGATGTAGACCTCTTGAATCTTTCCATTTATACATATTAAAAAGGTATTAGATTAAAATTGTGAGAATATTGTAGATATAAATTCTGTATTATTATATTTATGTTTGTATTTTTAGTTTGGTTACTGCACTACTTTATATGTAATTAGCTTTTATTAATCTATACATTTCTATTCAGTAGTATATTTATTGTACTTTTGCATATGTATTATTTGTAATGTTTTTCAAAATCATACATTTTATTTTTATTAATATAATTCTTTTTCTCTGTGTTACTCATACAAAATGACCTTATATACATGAGATTTTTATGAAAGGGCAAATTCTGCCAGTGAATGAACTATTCTTATTAATAAATGAATGAGAAAAAGTTACACTTTTTTGACTGATATTACTTCATCTCAAGTCCAGCTATTCATCTTGTTCATTTATCATAATGGAACTTTTTCAGCATAATTAAGGTCACTAAGAAACTAATAGAATGTATTTCATCTAATTTCTTTTACATTTATGAGAAGAACGTTTAAGGTAACCAGATTTCTGATCTTCCAAACCAGGACAAATTGTTGATTCCCCTGAAGCATAGGCAAATTTCCATACATTTTTCTCTGATCAAAAAGTCGGTCACCCACTTTTTGGTATGGTGCTTAAAATTGTGTTTAGAATGGCAATTATCTATGGATAATGCTATCTAAACCTTGGTAGCAGAAATCAGAAGACCTGTACAAATTAATGTTTTTGTTCTGTCTTTCAAGACAAAGACCCAATACCTGTACTGTTCCTACCTAATCATTACCTATAGTCATCTTAACAATATTTCATAATGTTTCAGGTCTCTGTAATGTGTTTGAATGTATCTGCAAAAGCTGCTTAGTTATTCAAAATTTAATGACACCACTTCATACCTTTCTGCAATTGCTATGACACATTGCTCCCGTACATGACTTCTCTCGTAAATAAAAGTAGTATAGTCCAGCAAAATTTTTACTCCAGAGAAATTTCCCTTTTTAATTCATTAGCATGATGTATATGACCTATCATACGACATTTCCCTATCACATAACAGGATCATACTAACCTCCAATAGAAGAAAATTGATTGGTTTTTGCTGAAAATTCTGTAGCTTTTGTATGAAATGAATTAGGAAAGTAGGTTCAGGAAAGTGCAATGTTTCAACATCTTCATATAAGTTAGAAGTTCATATTTGCTGTATTTTAAAACATTTTCTTATGATATTACTCTCAAAATACCAAGTTTTGCACCCATGCTTTCCGATTGTCTCTTTTTGGACATTTTCCATAGAATCCTGCAGTCATTTTCATCTGCTGGTCCACAAACCCCTTTGGATACATGGGTTACATTAGGTTGCTGTGCACGACTTGGTTTGTAGTAACATCATTGCAATTGTTTTTGTTGCTTTGATTAGTGATTCAAAGTTGTTTTCAAACAAAGCAAAGCTTGTTTTCTAAATTGACCTATAGAAAGATATTTCAATCCAATTTTAAAATATGAGGATCTTTAGCAAACTGGAAATGTAATAAGGCAAGGTCAAGTAACTCTGATTTAAGTCATAAGCATCAATATCTTGCTGACAAAGTTATTTTGTTGCAGTGAAAACCCACCGAAGGAAGAATTGGTCAAAATAACATTGTCTAGAAGACTATCTGATTCTTGCATGTAGAGCAGCATTCTGGATGGGTATCAAAATAAATCCACTATAGTATCTATCTTCAATCAAATCCAGCTTTGGAAGAAATAACCACATAGTTCCTGCTGAAATTAACTGTATTTCAGTTTTAGTTAAGATGGGGCAAGCTCTTAAATGCACTTCAGGTAATTATGCTTTTTTTATTATTACTGCTTTCAAATCAATGTCATGCTTGTATAGATTGTACGTGACTCATTAGTTTTAAATCATATTTGTGCAACATGTATAACCTATGATCAATATTCACTGAATATATCATTCAACTTTGTATCTTATGTATTTATTAAATGTTTCTATTGTTAACTCACATACTTCTTTGTTGTTAATAGTTCATTATAAATAAAAAATTGATTGCTGAACTTAATTTGTATAAGATCTAGTAATGAAATACAGAGGTGGACAATTGGTGTTAATTACGGCTTGTGTTTGACCACTGATGTCTTGCTCAATTACCCTATCCACCCAGGTTTAAATGTATAGTGCCTAAATTTGAGTTTAGATTGCATTTAATGAAGCTGATGATGAAACTTAATTTAAAATGTTTCGTATAATAAATACTCAATGAGTATATCCCTGTGGAATACTGAATATTTTGCTAGTCCTGATGAAACAAATAATGGGGTGTAATTTAAATTGATTAATAAATTCAGGAATCATCTATGTTACCCTATTTCTTGTGTTCAGTATATAGTATATTGTTATAGTAAATTTTATTATTATTATTATAGTAACTACTTATCAAAAGGACTTATTTAGTATTTTTTGTTAAAAATTGGGAAAAAGATTCACTTTATTCAAGTAAGAGATCTGAGAAAAATAAGTTTGGTAAAATTCTATCCAAGTAGGATATTTCCTACTTTATTTAATCATAAAATAAACATATTTATTGGGTATCTTGTCCAATTATACATTTTCTTTCATAAAAGGTTATTAAAATTTGAATTTCCTGATACATCACCAGCAGAACTTTAAAAAACCTATTTGCTAAAATAGCAGTGGGAAATCCTCATTGCTGAAAGTATCTGAAATGTCTATCCCCCAAATCAATATCTCTTTATATATCTAAGATATACTTTTTATCATGTTCCTTTCACTTTTTCTGGCCAGCATAAAATATAGCCCCACGGTTATCAATACCGTAAATGATTGCCCATCAGTAAGCATCTGAGTCCCATATTTGGTGGAAACAAATGATAATAAACAGTAAAACACCTATCATCGGTTTCGCAAAAATAACTGTAATCGCAACAAAATTAAACTTTTTTTAAATAGTAAAATTTATTCGAATTTTGTAGAAATCCACTCATTTTAATCATGAAAATAATGTTATAGCTATGTATTACATTTGATCGGGATTTTCCCACTCCAATAGATTTTTCATGGAGTTAAATGCTCGTGCCACAGTTCATCTTCATTTATGATTCAATAGATTGAAAAAAAATATGATTTCCTATACAGAGAGAAGCTCAAAGGTTGGAATGTGCTTGGTTCTTCGAAGAACAAAAGGTTAAGTATCATATACGTCAAGTTCACATAAGTAGAAATCTCTCATCCACAATTTATTTCTTCACACATATAAACGTTTTAATCAAGCCTTCACGTAAAACAATTTGTTCAGCACCCTATTTTACTAAATGATTACACAACTTTGTCTAAATCACCTACATTTCTATAGAATTCGTAAAGGTGCGTTTTATCTACAAAGTGCACATAAACGCAATAAATTCACTCCTCATTGCCACTTAGCCCAAATTTTAAATCACAATACATAATTCAGTTCGATTTCTAATTATATGTTATGCTTTTAAGGAAATAGATTATAAGAACTGTGTATTTAGTTTCTTTGGTTAAACATCAAGTATTACTGAGCTGAAAATTCCTTTCCCTGCACTACATAATAATTGTAGCACTTCTGAAACTCCGACAGAATACCAATTCGTGATACCTTGGAAATTATTATTCTACGTTACCAAAAGAATTTCCTTTATAGGCTGTGCCCTGATACAAAACCATTGTGAAATGGCAGGTATAAACGTCTATTAAGAAAAAGCTATGATAATCACCTCCATAAGTAAATGGCTGGAGATCTAAAATGCTTATTGATATTAGGAAATGCGTGCTCCGTGCGAATTAGCAATTACAATAACTGAACTCAGGAGCGGAAGACTCAGAGAGAACTAAGATGGTTCGTATTCCTTAGATATCTATTGAATTGGAAATTCTCAGAAACATAAATCTCGACGTAAATTTACCTATTTGTTTATATAATTTGTATATTTTAAATCAACTCTTTCCTATAATAATTCATTCTTACTTGAAAGCAGGGATTTCTTCTATAATTGCATAATATATAACTCTCGAATTACTAAACGAAAAACATACGTAACAATTTCCATATATTCGATCTTGAGACGACCGTTCTTCCCGTTAAAAATGAGGTAAACCGAAATTTACTAACAATAATACGTTCATAAAACCTAAACTGATCATATTCCTAAGGTGCGCATACTTCAAAAATCGATCGACACAACAAAACAATTGCTATTCAAAGCACATGTTGCGCACGTCTTACAAGTTTGGATATGACTTTGGCCGATGTTGATAAACACAGTTGGCAATGATGATGGATGATGATGATGATTGGATGTCAGACTCAGGTAACTCACATTTGAGGCTATTACTTAAAATAATCTTATCCTTTCGCGTCGGGTATCCGGGAGCTGCGTCATAAAAAAATTTACCTTTCTGGAGGTTATTTCATCTTATGGTCTTTCGCATCCAACTATTGCGATATAGTTTTCGTATAACTATTTAAAATAATGTCTCCCTAAGGTTTAAGTTTCATCTTCACAATATCTCTAATATTATCTTACGTTTCGCTATTTCGTCCAGCTTTGATAAAAATATTAGAGAAGTTAACTTTTCAGGAACGATTGTTGTATTTTCGCCTCTTTCCTCTCGAAAAAAATAGTGAGGTAATGTGCTTACTGCTAGAAAAAAACCATGTGATATTCTCCTCATCATCATAAAAATTGTTTTAGCTTCGACGTAATTGACATTTAAACTATCAAAAAATTAACTTTTTATCTTGGTGTTATTTTTCATCGTATTCTATCTGAAAAGTATATTATTTGAGCTTTAATCAAAACTTTCGCTTTCATCTCTTCTATGAAGTATGGTGTTCCATAGAAGGTATAAGAATAAAATAAGATGACAGCAGAGACGTGATGTGACAATGAAACGGGTAACGTAATTTCTTTATCCTAACTAATCAAACATTAGATGTCGTGGATGATTCAGAAGATGAACTAGCCTTGGCAGAGAGTGCTCCAAGATCAAATGACACTGGTACTGGCCCTGAGGAAGATGATGTCGAGAGCGAAGAGGAAGGAGAACCCTTTACATTCGATGTTGCCCTTCCCGTTAGGCATTCGGTAGGTACTTTGATTTGCAAAAAATAATGTTGAGGTTTAGAATTCTACATCCTGAATTCATTCTCCAAAAATTTGTGAAAACTTTCCAGTATCTTGGAAATAACCTCCAAGAAGCTCGTGGGCATACGTTAATGGACCTAGAAGCAGGGGATGAACCGGTCCAAGATAACAGTCCACATACGCCTGGCACCAGTTCATCACGGAATAGAGCCAGGGGGCAGATATGTCAAATTCCCCTGCTACCTACATACTCTGGAGTATCAATGGCTTTGGTGCCTGGACAGACACTTCCTATGACTCTCTTTCATCCTCAAGCAATTTCAATGCTGCGACTTGCTCTCAACCGTGGTCGAACTTTTGGGATTGTTGCTATAAGGTCAGCTGATATGTTCCTCATTTACAACATGTACATCTTTATTCCTCAGTGTCTTTAATAGCAAGTTAATAATAGGAATACTTACTTTCAGCATTTTACTGATAAAAATTAGTTATGAACAATTGATTTCCGCATCATGTCCTTTATTTGTTATCAGAACATTTCTAATGAATTTCATCTTTAATTTTGTAATCCTGTGGTATTGTTGAAAATATTATGATGCTGAAAACCATTTTTATCAGAAACTAAGTTCCCATTCTTATTTATCTTAATATGTAAGAGTACATTTGTTGTTATGGCTTGTAGAGCCATTCATTATAATATATAGAGTAATCATATTTTATGGATTGAAAAGGTTTCTTATGGCTCTCATTGAGCTGTGTTTGAAGTTCTGTAAGGGCTCCCAGATAGCCAAGTGGGCAACGCGTTCGACTTCAATGGAAGCGGTCCCAGGTTCGATTCCTGGTGGGGGCCTACGTGCGATATGGCCTTAGCTGTCAAAGCACTTTTAATAATACTGCTATACTAAGTTCTTTAATTGGCAAAAAGAGCTTCAGTTAAGTCACTTACAAAGTTTGGCATAAGTCAAAGTACTTATTGCTGCCTGTTGCAACAGGGCACAGTTTTAGGTTTTATACTGTGCTGAGAATAATGTATGCAGTATATGATTCCGATGAAGACAAAAGTTTTGTCGTAATCTCTCATTTTCTAATACTCTAGATACACCATTTTGGAGCTATTATTATAATGCAGTTATATGAAATATGCATTCTACAGTGTTCATTGTACAATTTACATTCTAATTGATAGAAGAAACTAGGTAGAGTAATTTTATGTTATATTAATAACAACATTCAGAGGGTATGAGGAATGCATAATAATATATGATATCAGAGTTTTTTCAGGACTCTGAAGGATATTATACATCCTCCTCTATTTCACATCTTCTTCTTTCATTGTAGTTCTTCCTCTTTAATTCTTGAATTACTATATACTTAGTTTAGCTTTGCTATTATATTACTAACAGACTATGGAAATGGTGAGCTCTATCTGATAGAAAAACAGTATAGAGGATCTAACTTAAATGCAATTATATTGTCATGAGAAGTTTTATATTCTATCTACTATGCTATCATGTTGTTTTACTTGTCTGTGATTTTCAGGAATGACTCTGAAGATGAGGATGAAGAAAGGAATACCTTTTTTCTGCCAACTCGCAGAACCAGGGCTAGAAACGTTGCAAGGCAGTTTGCTGATGATGACTATCCTTTATGGGATGTTGGGACGACTGCAGAGATCTATGAATTTCAAGAGGAAGATGGTGGCTCACTAATGCCTCAAGATGAGGAAAGAAGTTTCTTGGGATTCACATTGAAAGCTAAGGGCAGCCAAAGATTTCGTCTTCTTGATATACACCGACAAGTTGATGGGTAAGGGATTCTAGAAGTAAATTCATGGATGTACATACATTACATTTTGATAATGCTCTAAAGTGAAAGTACAACCTTTGATTAACTTTAACATCGAATAATAGGTTGAACTATCCCATTTTGGCTAATGGAAATATAGAATTAAGTGTTTCGCAACCAATTCTTTATATGGTATTATATATGCATTCTATTATTGTTGCAACAGAAGTCTATGCCCAAGTATCACTCTTAGCTCAAAATAAAATCTTTATAATCTTTAAAGATTAATCTTAGTTTGTCATATTATTTACGAATTTTGATAAAAGTTATTTATTTAATTTTATCATTTATTACAGCAAAACTTGTCTATAATGGAATCACATGGTGTCAGAAAAATTTTCCATTACGGACAGGTTTCCATTATATACTGGTTGAAAGTACTGGGAAGTGATTCCTATCCCGCTGGTGGGGACCAACTATTCCATAATTGACAAATTTCACTATATACTGGTTCCCTTATAGACAAGATTCTGTATATTAATTTAAAAATTAAAACTTTTAGGGAACCTTTCCCCTTATATCATATACAGTCTAGATTTGTACAATTTCAATTTATTCGCTACTGCTGCAGAACCTATCCACTGTACAAATCAATGGCCAGTCTCATCATAACAGTAACAGAATAGTATACTGGCTCTCTGAATTTATTATATTCCGGTACTCCATCAGCTGTTTGTCACTGAAAGGCAGATAAAGATTTCGATTAAATAACAATACTTTTCTATTGTAATTTCAGCATTCGCTTAGCCAAAGTTCAGATTCTGCCAGAAATCATCCTGCCTCATCCTCTGCATGAGTGTCGTCTAGCTTGCTTAGATCATCTAAGGAGTGAATCACCACCTCCCGTAAAGCCAGAAGTGGGAGGGTTGGTGTACAGAGAGCCAATACCAAGTTCCTCTCAAAATTTGGAAGCAACTATATGTTCACTGATAAAGGAAAGACGTAAGGGTGATGACACCATGGCCTGGGAGAGAATCTGTGAAGTAAAAAGGTCTCTAGAAGTTGGAAAGGTGCAAAAAAGACTTGATTCAGCTCAAGAGCCAGAGGCAGGGAAGAATGAAGATCAGCAGGGTGAAGGCAGGGACAAAACAACCAAGGAATCCATTATGGAAAGTGATACTTCTATTTCATTAAAGGAGAAGGAGGGTGAAGGGGTTAAGAAAGATTCAGAGGCTGGGATAGAGAATAGTTTTGTAAATACTAGCAAGGGAGATGCTAACAATAAATCTGAGATTGTGATAAGTGAGAGGTCAAGGACCAAAAGAGAACATGACAAGGGTGCAGGGTTAACCAAAGGGAAGGATGATGGTGGAAGTCCTCCGAAATCCAAGCCATCGGTTTTCTTGTTGGAAAACAAAAAGCCACCTTACTCAAGGTGGTGCCGTAAGCGTGATGCAGCCGTCACTGTGTGGCCAGACTGGTTGTACAACCTCTACGATTCGTCTGTCTTGGTTAGCAGAATGCATCAAGAGTTCAAGTCTCTGCATATTAGCAAGAAGAGGGAGAAGTCGGTATTTTCGAAGTGGCCCTTGTGGTTTAAGTCATCAGAGAAAGGACTGGATCGTTCATTCCCATGGCTTCCGAACGATCCAGTGGAGTTGTCATTTTGGGTGGCCCAAAATCTCCCTCTAGATGATAAGCAAAGAGTTAAACTCCTTAGAATGAACTCAGCGATTCAGAGGCTTCGTTGGGAGCTTGGGGCTTTGGAAAAGGTAACTAAGTTTTTCAATGTCTAGCATATTATTTATTATCAGCACTCAAAACTTTTTACATAAGTGTTCTACCTTTCAGTTGGTTCATGTGCCCTAATATTCCCTTTTCAACACCACTTCTTGTTAACTTATCCCACCCTTTATGTCATATAACAACTTTTGTCTTTGTTTTCCCCTTGTATTCTTCCCTCAATTACATTCTTCAGCAATCCCTCTTCCCTCAATATTTGACCCACCTATTTCCTCTGTCAATGTTTAATTACTCCAATTAAAACCCTCTCCTCCCCGACCATCTCTATTACCTCTGTACTTGTTTACTTTAAACTAGGAACTACATGAGAATGAAGTAGACTGGCATGAGCATGAAAACGAGTTTGTTAGATGCATTTAAAAAATGAAGTATAAATTAAGAACCAAGAGATATTAAAAAATGCATCTATGCCTACATCCATACCCTAATAGCTATCTATGGCATATAGAAGGAGGCATTAAAAAGTGGTCTGTCTATTTTCTCCATCTACTACAACTGTGGATCATTTACAGAAATAATTTGCTCTTAAGAAGCTAAGTCTTTGCATATGTTTTACCCTCAGTATTAGATCCTCTTAAGTAGCTGGGATATTAACTTCTATGTGATCTTTCTTAAATGGGCTTTTCTGAACCAACAAAATAATTATTTACATTATAGTTATAATAATAGTTTTACATGTGATTAATAGTTTTTCTTCCAAGGACGTTTTACCTGTTAAAAAGGGTTTTTGTAAAACTTGCTATTTTATCACAGCAAATTTATGACAGATTACTGCTTGGTTCCCAAGAATTTGGCAAGTGTTCAAAATGAGACTTGACCAAAGCAATACAGCATTATTTTCTGATGTCATTGCTCCTCCGAGCAGTATGCTTCATAAAAAAATTTTATTGCTTCACCAATAAGAGTAGATAGTTTTTAAGTGCCAAAATTAATTCTTGCCATTATAGCTTTTGAACAAAATATGGATCTATTGTTAATTTTGAGACAGTTTTTAGTTTCATAAAGCTATCTTCCCTTAATTTAATCAAGTTAATATTGTGAAAAGGGGTAAACACTGAAAAGAAGAATTGTTGCAAAATTATTCATTTTAAAGTATGTACAACGTACTTATCTCATGTTTCTCAAAAGAAAATATAATCTGCTTTGAAAATTGAGCTTTCAGACTAGATATTTTGGACAAGATAAATCTGTAAGTTGTATGAGTGTATGAATTGTACCAACCCTTTCTTGTAATTTATGTTCCTAGTGAGAAGTATTCATCCACCAGTTAGTTATTTTTTCAATCTTTCCCATATGCAAGTCATAGGTGTGTCATTTCAGTTCTAGCTTTTTTATACGGAGAACAATTCTAAATTCAATGGTACTTGGCTGGACTTCGTGGAAAGCCATAATAACAAAATAAGCAAGCACTTCGTTATTTCCACAGAGAATATTTAATATAACGACCATCATCAGGTACCTGATGATGGTGCGAGCCAAAACCTGTCGTTATATTAAATATTCTCTGTGGAAATAACGAAGTGCTTGCTTATTTTGTTAGAACAATTCTATGTAAATCTCTTATTTTCACTTTTAAGTGTCACCGATTGTCCTGTAGCAACTGTGGCCGGAAGATAGCTGATCAGCGTCATACATTTTGTATGTCAGTCGCTGGTCCTCAAGGAACCTATGTCAATCCTGGTGGTTATGTGCATGAAGCTCTAACCTTATCCAAAGCAAGAGGTTTGAAGGTTGTCACTCATCCTCCATCAACAGAGCACTCTTGGTTCCCTGGGTAAGTTTTCAACTGCTGAAGGAATGTAACCATATCATTAATGATAACACCTTGAATCCTAAAGAGTAGGTCACCTTCAGTGAATCTCTGAATCACATGGGGAAACAGGTTATCGCTATGTGTCCTGGTAGTTGACATGCTTCATCAGTAGAAAAGATAGAAAATTGATAAAAAATTACCATGTGCAATAAGCAATGGAAATTGGATGTACAAAATGCAGTAAAACTAACTAAACACCTGTGATAGCTTGGGTATGATAGTATTGCTTCCTCATTCATTTGATTAAGAAGGGATTTTTTCATGTTTCAGTTAGAACTCTGCTACATTACCTATGGAATCACAGTAAAGAAATATTTTTAAAGCTATTATGAAGAAATGATAGCAGTAATTCTTTTAAGAGCATAATCAATAAAATCAACACCAAAAAATTTTGATGATTGATTTTGTTTGTTATTGCTGGTTATTTACTGAATAAAAATTTATCGTAATCAGTAACACAAATCTATTCAATATAATTGAATATTTAGATAACAGATTTATTTGTGATTTCAGGTATGCATGGAGTATTGTTGAATGTTCACGTTGTGCTCAGCACATGGGATGGTTATTTACTGTTGCTTCTAGTGCCAACCAACAGCTAAAGCCACTTCGTTTCTGGGGTCTTTGCAGAAAGTCTTTGGTAACTGGTCAGACAAGGATGACTGAAGAAGATACTGTCTGAATGAGCAGTAAAAAACTTCTCATTTCATCACTTAAATTATCCTTGATGTTTTGGCCTATCTGCATGTCAAGTAGAAGATTAACTTGTATTAAAATATACTACCATATCCTGTACATGGATCTTTCAGATGAATTGAGTATATTTTAGTACAAATCTATAATGCTTTTTGTGTGATTTAAACAAATAAGAAACATATATATTTCAGAGTCATTTGAATTGTTAACTTCATCCAATTTTAAAGCAGAAGTAGCTCAATGTATCATGAAGTTTCCTTAAGGAAATATCAAAGGTCCTTAGTAGCATCTAATCTCTATAATTTTATCAGTAGCAGTTGTTATCACGTCATCTCATTTATCATTTGATTAGTAAAGTAACTGTATTGGACTTTCTCGGAGGTGCAGAAAGTTTACTTCATTTGGTGTAATTCTATGTAAATAAGAAAATGAATGATTATACCAATCTTAAATTGCATCCTTGTTTATCCTGATAACTATGTAGGCAGCCAAGTATAATTGCGTAATTTGTGCCTTCAAGTTGGTTGATTGTTAATGATTAGTTTTCTAGATCAAGTCATTTTAACAGATTGAAAAGGTTTGGGCCACCTTCCTAATTTAAGGTTCTTTCTAGATTCTGAATATGGTACCGCCTATGCATAGTAAGATGCTTCTAAAACTGAAGATCTCTTAACAGAAGCTTATAGAAGAACTGATTCCTTATTCATGTGCATCTTACTTGCTCAGGAGTGTTTTCCTTTGCTCCTCTCTATTATTAATTGGAAACATGCAATCTTTGTTTATGTTACAAATGGCAGTAAATGAATCAATCAAAATGGTTTATTTCAGTAAAATACTCAAGTTGGTCACGTAAATATTTTCTAGAGAATGTCTTTTTAACCCATCAGTTTAAAAAAAAAGGAAGTTAGAGTCATGCAGTGGATGACATATTTCTTTTCAAAATAAACTTGTTTTAGAAGTCAATTTTATAATAAAACATTGTTAAATAATGAAGAATAACTTAATGCTTATTCTTAGAGGTGAGGTACAACTGTTTCCTCATAATGTTGTGTTGACTAATTCGATTTAGAAATGATATTCAATATTTGTGATCATTGTGCTTGCTTAATCCAAATATATTGGTTGGAATAAGCATTTTTGTCTATCTTGAGTGAAATTTTATCTATGATATTACCCAGCTTGCTACCTGTTGATATGTTGGAGTCATATAACTGATAATAGCAAAGTATGAATTCTGAATAATTCTATTGTGATTTTCAAATGTGGTGTATGGATCTATGTAGGGTAAATGATGGTTTTATCTTTTGTGAAAGAAACATTTTGTTTGCTTTAGATTGCTAGCCTACTCTCTACCAGCTTCAAGCACCATAAGAAGTGGGACTGTGTAATATTACTTAATGTGTAAAAGGGGTTGAGAAAATAAAATTTTGTTGAAGCAAAGCTCTTGGGTTAAGAAGACATATTCTAAAATGTCAGTGCTTCAGTAAAACATATATCGTGTTTTTATGTGAAGACAAAATATTTAAATAATCATTCCCAATTGATGATAGAGTTCTCCCTTCTTAAATGTATATAATTTCTCCCTCTGTTGCAAGAAGTAAATTTTCTAATTAATGCTGTTGGACTGCTGAACTGGAAACAATGTTTATGCCATGAAATGTCTTTCTTATTTAGCCATCTTATAAGGATCAACTTCTTGGTGGAACCCCTTTAACTCACACACCCAGTATTTAAATAGGGCTAATGAGAAGTAATATTACAGAGTAAAGCTTGTTCTTTGGAACCTGAAGCAGTGGTCTTCATTACTGCATAATTTTGGCTTATTTACTGAAACACTTAATAATAATTTTGATTTATGGTAATTATTCGATTGAAAAGATTGATCAGAGAATAAAATATTTTTTCACATTTTTAAACTAGTCATGTGAATTTAATTAGTAATGAATTGAATCTGAGAAGTGAAACTGTAGACTGATTCCCCAGCCTAATTGACTTCTGTTGAAAAGATTGTGATATTTGCCCCAATGCTCAATGTAGTAAATTTGATGTGGTACTTTTTGTCATTATGTTGGTTTTTACTGAAAAATAACATTCTGAGTCCTACTAACATTGTTAATTCTTTGTTGTAATAATTAATAATGTGGTAATAATTTGTTTTTTTATTGACTGAACAACATTGTAAAAAGTGATCCCTAACTATATAATTTATTTTGTTTTTTAATTGGAGCTGAAATTTGAGAATGACATTTTTTACAATGGCTAAGAGGAATTTTATTTTTTATCGACTAAATAACAATAGCTTGGCATGTATCTGGAATTTCAATTCAGTGATCAGTAAGAGAGTTGTAGTTCTTGCATGCAGTCAGACCAGGAATGAAGCTTTATTTTATAAAATTCTGACGGGATATATGAATATTTACTTTTGTGATGTAAATGTTATATTTTTCTCGTGAAGGAGGTGGCAAGATTTTTAGGACTGACAATCAGGCTCACTTTATATGGAAAATAATCTTAGTTGCTGATTTGAAAAATATACACGTAGTTGAGTAAATATCTATATATTTATACTTCTCATATTTTTGGAATATCAGGACATAGGTTTTATATTTGCCTATTAATGATATGAGGCTGCATCAAATGAGCAAACTATTAACAGATTTGGATGTATTCCTTTTCTATTTAGAATTTCATTAATTTTACCATTAATATGTAAAATGTAAAAACAAATGAAAATTATCTGTGAGCTGGGCCTCTATAGAGGTTTGTTCAGTATATCATATTTTCTCTGTCATTCTGTTTTCTTGATAACTACGCATTAATGGATTATTTCATTTCAGGAAATAATTGTTTTACATATATTTTGATAAACTACTAATCCTCAGGATTACCCTGACAAAAACTTGCAGTACTCCTGGGTATTGTTGGATGTACTGTCCATAATTATATAATTGTAACATAGCTTTGCACAAATTATAACTATCTTCTATAAAATTGTGCTGTAAAGACATAGTTTAGAGCTTGTGTATATTTATGTATATGATATTCTTGACAAATATCTTAATGTATTTCCTTTTAATACATGATAGATTGATTTGAAAGAAAATTATAAGATTTGCCAATCAAAATTAGTCAATTGTCATTGATAAACTCAATTCAGAGCTCAACTCCCTCATCTCCTTGTAACCAGTATTTTTTTAAAGCTTCCTTACATTAAAAAAATCTTATATTGCAAGGAAGGAAGAAAAGGGTGAATTCCTCAACAAAGCAGGCATTATGCTCTTAAGCTTCAGTCTTTCCATCATGTTAAATATAAATTCATAGAAAATAAATTGCTAAGTTGTTGTTAACAGACCATAGCTTATGAAAACTTCCACAAGTTTTATAATGAGAACAAATACAAATTTTTCTGTTGATCCATTTCTGAGAAAAAGTCGTGCTACAAAATCAATAAAAACCTTTTGTTGTGTTACAGGAATAAGCGAAAATTTTTAACTCAGCCAAGCATAAGTTATTTAATATTGCATTATAATTTAGATTAGAGTTTTTGAGAAATAAAATTTCTAGGTCTGCCCTTCCTCAAGTAGAGCAAAAGACAGGCACTTTTTTCGTTTTACCTAATACCTCATTATTAATGTCATTACTTTTATCGCAAGATTAAACTCAGATGCATGTACAGAAACGAGGGCAAAATGAACATTCATTGGGCACTCAGTACATGCATAATTCAGAATGTTCTCCCATACAACTGATTATTAGGTATTTAAAATGCCAAAAATAACTTATCAAAAAAAACAAGAAAAATCATACTTTTATATCACTTTCAATCAGTTATAAATATTAATCTGAAACATAATATACGGCTTTTCCTCTACAATGACAGCTAATCATTCATTCCTAAATCAATAAGAACTGCTTAAATTGCCACTTCAAAACATAAACCAAATGGAAGTTAAATTAACTGAAAGTTGAATGAAAAGAGTACCATTCCCCTGTCAAGAAGGAAATCACAAGGATAAAATGAAAAACAAGTAATTTGTGAAGCTATGAACATAAAATTATATTGAAAAGATGATATTTACAAAAATGATAACTAACTTGAAGTATTTTAAATAGTTGAAAGCATTTCCACTCCATCTAGTCAAACGACTCTGCCTTCAAGAATTAAATATAAATCAATAAAATACAAGAGTTAAATTCAGTATTTCAATTTGTATTTATAGAAGGGTTATTCAGATAAAGTTCACTGGATTTGACAAACCAAACAAAGACACCTCACACTAGCATGTTAAGCAACAGTTACATTAAAATATATAAATTACATAGACAAGCTGAGACATTCCTGTAGGGTAACCACCACAGGTAAGAGCAACCACAGGCAACAGGGTGTATTAAATGAGAACTGAACCCCAGACTTGTCTTGTTGGTTCACATGTAAAAATAGATTAACGAAAGAACCAAACTTAAAAATATCCCAAGAATATATCTAAAATTGTGGATGACATTAGAGACTATTTGGTGGGTTTGACGGTCAGGACTGATGTGTCTCTGGTAATTACTATCAAATTATTACTGCTCCAATGCCCAGTGAAAATCCTCCTATTTACTGTTCTGATGATCAACTCACAAGCCTAGCACATTCACTACTAGTATAAAAAGATTACTTTTTTTAAACCTCCAGCAAAATGCATTCGCCAAGCATTTTGCAATTAGTTACTAAAAATATCTTTCAAAGGAGGCATATGCTGACCAGTGGATTAAATGCACCATTTTATCCGTCACAAACTTTGTGCCTGGCATACGAGGAGAAAGACATTTGAAGAATGTTCCATTACTCCCACCTTGTTAAGTAATCGCTGATTAATAAAGTTATCCAAGTTTGCTCATAACAAACTCGAGAGAATGAACTGGAGATCACCATTGCTGTAACCGACTCGGTCACGTTACTCCATCACTTTGATTAAGCTTTACAAAAAGCTACCACTGTTGTAGTTCAAGTAATAAATCATTTTCACTTTACATTACTTCCATTGCACTACCTTGGCTACTATTTCCATCAGCTCCAGCTGCAAACCCAACTATCACTTTCATAGATCCAACAGCTTCTGACATTTCTTCTCCGTTGACCCCATCCAAAGTGTCTGTGCCACCCATTGCAATTTCCTCTGGAACTAGCTCATTTTCAGGACTTTCCTTAGAACTCGACTCGCCTTTAGTTTCAGCATCATCCCAGTCGATCTTAAACCTTGTCACTCTAGGCTCTGAGGCCAATATATTACGTGTAACCTAAAAAGAAAAAAAATAAACAGGTTAGAAATTAAATGCCTAATCTGAATAAGACCTACATGGATATTCTCAAAATGTTTTTTTCCAACTCTATCCAATAAAATACTACCCTTAACCATTGGTACTATGTTCTAAAAGATGGGAACATTGGTCCAATGAAGCTGATTGTCCAAAGATATATCCATGAAGGTAAGAGGTTATGTCAAGAGTGGCTAATACCAATAATTACATTACAAAAGACAAATGTACGTCACTGAACACCACTCTAGGTGAGCAAGGGGTGCACTGCACCAGGGAGGCGGCATCTAAAAGGCAGCAACGGAAGCATAGCCAACCATTACTATTACAACAACAGTTTTTGTTGTTTTCTGTGTCATACACACGGGTTATCTATGTAAAAATCAAAGATTGGCAAACATTTAGAGGAAAGAATTATGGATGACTCTAAATGAGAAAGGAATACTTGCGCAGTGGATTTAATTGAAGTTATATATGTTGAAAAAGAATTTTTATTTTAAATGTTCATATTTAGTTTCAATAACTCATAATGACCAATCACAATGTCAGCGTACGGAATCTACATAATTGTTACTGATGTTTTGTGACCAATGTAAGCTCGGGAACAAAGTCTTAAAACACGGGTGTTTCAAAGTTTTACAGAATATTTCTGACCAATAAATCCAGAAATGTATGGCTTTGATGTTTAATTTTAGGGGGCAGCAAATTAGTTTGCACCCAGGTAGGCAGATAGGCTTGGTGCAGCTCTGGAGATACTGATTGCAAGTAGTGGGTTTCTCCAATACAATGTAACACCCGCCTCGGTAGCAGAGTGGTTAGCGTGCTAGCATTTCAACACTAAGGTTCCGGGTTCAAATCCCGGCTAATCGGATTTTTCCAATCGGGGAATGGTTGTGTGTGTTTGTGAATAGTAATAGCTATTAAAATGGATGTAATTGGGTTTAACCTGTTTCCATTAAAGAAGTTATTATTATTATTAAACTAAAAATTGCATACAAATGGATATACTTGCCTTAGTGAAGTCTGGATGAGGAGGTGGGTTTTCTCGAAGTTCTGGGTCTGCGTACTCATTGTTGATAAAGTAGCCAACTCTTACAAATTCCCGCTTGCGGTACGAACACGTCAAGAGCACTACAGTTACTCCAAGAGCATCACCCTCAGGTATACGACGCACATCAGGGGGGTCAGCCTTAAAAAGATGTTTCAAAGTCAGATACGATTGCACTTTCAAATGTGAAATGGTAGCGATTTATACATTTAACAAAAATAGAATGTTGGAAATAAAATAATAAATAGACTGTTAGAATTGTGTACAGATATACAACACACGCACTACTTTGCAAAAATTTACATTAAGTTTCCACAAAATCAGATTCTTGAATAAATAGGTTTAATTGTAATACTGTGAAGTTAAATCCAGGGGATATTTTAATTTCCAGTTCTGAGAATCTTTTGATGCATTTTCTCACTCAATAAGGGCGAAGAGAGTAATATTTTTTTCGTTTTTTAGATGATTTGCAAAAGTCGAGAAAAATTTCTTATTAAGCAAGATTTACTAACAGTTAACCTGCACAATTATACACATCGTATTCCAATTCATTAAAAATGAAAGCAAGAAAAGACATTAAAAGAACATTTTTAACGTCTACAATTGTACCCTGCAAGATGTCTTTCAGCATTGTATGGGTAGTACTGAAGAATTCCTATGAACTGCATGATTCAAAAATTTAAGAATATTCTTATAATGCAGATACTACCATGAAAATTACAAATTATAAACAGGTCTGTTGAATCCATCAGTTCATACAAATACTTCATATTTTTTTACTGAAAAACAAAGCTAGTAAGTAAAAATCTGGATTTTCATTCTGGTTATCAAATCTTTATTGCCATATTTTTATTTATTTTTCCGGTTCCTGTAAAACCGATTTTAATGAATAATTAATAGGATAGGAATATTGGAGAGGCATAAACAGTAACAAATTAACATACTACCATTCCCTAAACAGAAATATCTGATTAGACAGGACTCAAACAGAGGTCCT
The DNA here is from genome assembly GCA_000376725.2 of Ladona fulva. Classification (NCBI taxonomy): domain Eukaryota; kingdom Metazoa; phylum Arthropoda; class Insecta; order Odonata; family Libellulidae; genus Ladona; species Ladona fulva. The sequence continues at coordinate 1,622,046 of KZ308236.1, forward strand.
TGGGATTTGAATGCTAGCATGCTAGCTTTCTGCCATTGAGACCAGCAATAAGAACCCAGTATAATATGCACAATCTTGCTGTTAATTAATTTGGATAGTGGGATTATAAGAAATAATAAAGTATGCCCAATGACAAAAATGGAATATCTATCTCATACAAATTCATGCACAACTCAAGACTAACTGATAATATATTACCAAATACTAATGTTAAATCAAGTTTACCTGAAATACAAACATATGCCTTCCTTCTGCAACAGGTCCAACATACACAGTATCTAAAACTTGATCATATTCTTCACTTTCAGCTGACCCAACATATATCATCTTCCACTCCAGGTCTGACAAAATAAAAATTAAGAGTGAAAATGAGAAAACTATGAATTATAGAATTAGAAAAACATTATGCCCAAAGTTAAAAACACGATCAAAAACCAAGACCTTTATGCAACAAAGCTATTGAAAGAATAGGCCAAGGTAGCATACAAAGTCCTATTTTCTTGTATCCCAGATTTCAGGGATCTAGATAAAAATTACACCAATCATTACATTATTACCTGAACAATAACAGATTAACCGAGGTCTCTAAATGTATAGTTAACTAGCCAAACTTCCCATAGAGAAATCAACATTTCCATCGACTTCCATCCATCAATATTTTCTTTTTTGAATAATTTAAATTGAGAATTAAAACCAATAAATTGGATAAACATTTCTCATACTTAGTAAATTTGAATGCTCTAATTTTAAACTGAACCATAACAACAATTGGACAATAATAAGTATCAAATGACAATAGATGGGATGTATGAGTTGAATAACAATAGTGGAACAAAATCCTAATTTAAATTCCCTAAATTTGGGTATGGATAACTATACCTTGGGAGGCATAATTCAGCCATCATCCTAACCTTTTTGGGGTACTATAAAAAATGATATTACTGATAACTATTTAGGCTATTCTTACTTCTAGCGGCTTATCCGCATATACTCAACAGATTAGGAATAACTGCGGGCAGTGCTAGAAAAACGGGGAATCTTCTGGTGATAAATAGCAGTTTACTACTAAACGAATAAATATTACTAATCCCTACGATGTACAGCTAGGAAGTTACATACGTTTAGTTGAACACGAGTCATCGGTATTAAACTTCTAGGCTTATGTTCCAAGAGAGATATACGTACCATTTAAGATCTAACACGTGATGTCTAAAGAATGTATAGCATCGATTAAGTTATTTAGCCAAGTTTAACAGCATGAAAAACCCTCGAGTTCGTAGCAATGACGAAAAATTTCCAAATAATAATTCTTTAACCATCCATAATCTAGCATTAGTTAACTTCATCCGCATTTCATAACTGAAAACTATTTAAAGCCCACACGATAAGAAATATAAATTTACCATTGAAAACTATAGCAGTCGTGAAAAAAACACCTCCATTAAATATTAACTAACCATAAGAACAATATTTAATCTTCCGAACGATTATCCAACTCAATTCAATTATTCATACGTTAAATTCTTTTATTTCAATCCAAATAGCTGCGAACTGCTCAATTTAGCATTAAGACTTCCTTCTGCAGATGATTCATTGCACTGAACGAAATGTTATGAACTTCGGTCTAAAAACTCGATTGAGATCCTGCAAATCAAACAATGTCGCAAAACCGTCACTACGAAAGAAAAGGTCAAAAGACAGCCTAATGCTTTGAGGCATCTAAATAATTCGGAAACGCGAGATCATGCTCTAGAACACTAACATGTCCTCAAGTGTCCTTTCACTGCATTTAATATCTTCGTCCAAGAACCCAATGTTACTCTATAACCGCGATTAACTGATGTACAAATTTATTTGACATGCGGTAATAATAAAAGGAAAATAAATTAAGAACGACAATTATAATAAAGATAACCATCCACTGCTTCACGCAAGTTTCTTCAAATAAGCTGAAAATCTTTCAAGACTTCAACATCACTTACTTGTATCAAAGATAAATTAGAGCCAATGAGTAATTGAATAGAATGTTTCTGATAAGTTTCTAAATTAACCTCTTTACTGTTGCTATTCACATGCAAACAAGGGTGGATAGCAAGATCGCAAGTATTTTGCAACCAGGAATACATTCGAGCTAAAAATTAAATCTTTAGAAATTCGGATTTCTATCAAGCTAACAAAATTTAATAGATAAAATAGTGTGAATTTATATCATTGAAATTTTAGTTACATACCATCGAGCAACGACAGACTAATATCTACAGGCCGTAAAAATACTGCATATTTGACATTAATTCAATTGCTAATATTACCAAAGTAGAACTGTAACACTGAAATCTAAGTGTGGCTTAACATTACCTTCTTTGAGATCTTCGATGCATTCGAAAGTTACTTCAAACTGGAATGGATTCAAAAACGGTGATGGGTTGTCGAACACCACGACATTGCACATGTGAACCTTGGCCATTTTGATGAGCTTTAAAACAAAATTTTTAAATTTAGATCAATAAACAAAAACTTAAGATACCCGTTCCGATTGAAGAGATTGTTCAAACAACTCTAAACGCTGAGAGTGGATTATCATAGCTAATGATTAATCTCACCGATGAGCTTGTCAAATGGAAATCTCACACACAGCCAAAGTAAAGCCTACTACGTTAATTTTCTACTTCGAGCAACTAAATAAAGTAGGTTTTCGACTAATCCAGCACTTCGGCTAGAGAGATGGAAACTTTTATGCCGAAGACAAATTACACACAAAACCTCGTAGCAAGTTGGCGGGAAGTCGCTTTTCTACTGCAACAAAATAGCTTTCACTATATTGGTTGGCGTTGCAGTATGTGTTGAAGATATGTATCGAATTATAACATTGGTTAGGACTCAGCAAACTACTTTTAAGAAAAGAAGAGAAAATAAATCGCTTTCTTTGAAATTATTTGTACATTTATAATAAAATTTTAACTATAAAATAAGAAATATATGTTTAAGAAAGGAAAAAGTATATAAAGAAATCAGACGAACGAAATTCATAGTGATTCGAATAAAAAGCGGGCTAATAGAAATTGAAGTCACCTTAAATGTTATTACTATATAGAGTGATCGCTTTAATTCATTTCCACATTATCTGCTAGTTTTTGATGGAAACTATGGCTGTTATGTAATAGGTTTATGAGCGAAGAATATTGATCTTATAGTGTTTAAAAGTATTAGTAATTCCTTCATATTTTATGCATCAAATAATGGATGAGAACTTCTCTTACTTGCTACGAATGACTCAAATCGTTTTAGCTTAATCTCTTTTACTATGCATTATTTAATTTCAGTAAATCACGAGCAAGGTAGATGAGAAGAAAAGCATTCCCTGTACTTACAGGTAATTCTGAATCTTCAATTAATGCATATGATTTTGCAAATAACTTGTGTAAACCCTAGTATAATTTTTTGTCCTAATAATATAAGAATTACTCTATAAAGCCCCTTATTTTCGCATAAACTTAACCTAAAATCGTTACATAAAATTTCCAGAACAGAATAATACAGCTAAGTTAAATATCTCATCAATAGGTAGCACGAATAAGACTTCCTTGATTTTATTCCTCAAAATATAAATGTATCATCTTATAAGTAATTACTTCCATTTTTAATGCTCCATTGCAATACATTTTCAATGAACTGAAATTGTAGTATATTAATCTTTCCTTTCACATTAGGAAGTGTATTTTTTATGAGTATACCACTAACTGATACATATATGAAAGCAGATAAACCAAATTCATGGTCTTGTTTCTGGTCTGAATTGAAGCATGTAAGAATTTGTATTGAATTAAATGTTTTATCTTTCCAAATAAAAATTTGTTGGAAATATGCAGGCCCCTTGTGACAGATCACTAGCAGTTTAGTAAAAATACACCTTTGAATCCAGTAGTTTCTAAGTATGAGATAGCTGTGCGAAATGGCCACCCCTGGAAATATTACATACTTATGTCAAATACACAGTTCTCAAATAATTTTTTTGCAAATCCAATACCCTGACTGGTTATAAACAATTACCCCAGAGATGTATTTGAGGCTTTTACCTACAAGAGCTTCATTAGGTCATATACAGACCTAATGGATTGCATATTACATCTTTTGCTGAAATTTTAAACTTAGCACATCTAGATTTTTTTTCAATTATTAATTAAATAAAATGTTTCACTTTTTAAATCCAAAATACGCTTTTCTTTTTTTTTTAGCTTTCGAGAATATGATTCAACTTGCAGATAATAATTGTACAGGAAAACAGCTTGCTTTTGTAAGCTGCTTAAGTTGAAAAAAGGAAATACATAAACAAATATTGTCAAGAACCTTTCGAGAACTGAACTTTCAAGCTGAAACATTTCATTTATGAATGAATCAGCAAAAGCAGTTTCAGAACAAGTTTTAACTCAGGGGAATGGTGCTTGTTACCTTCATTTCGATATCAAGCACTCAGGATAAAGAATTTGTAATCTCCATCATACTCATCATTTGAAAACCAAAGTTTTGCCACCCCATATGGGAATAATTTTCTTTAGCAATAATTCAATTAAAGTATATTTTCATATCTTTAATTCAACGTGTCACCAATATGGTGCCAATTATCACACCGCTTCACTGAGTGTACAGTTTCAAGTACAAAATGAACGAAATCATAAAATATATCATAATTACAATAGCATTGGAATCATCCATTATGTATCAACGTAACATTTTGTCCGTGAATGAGGGTCAGGGCTCACACGGATGTCTAAACATTTTGGGATTTTGATATCCCTAAGAAAGGCTACGCGTGGGTAACCTATGAACTTGGAACAGAAAAAGAGGTAACAATCACTGGTCGCAATAAGAGTGAAATTTATAAAAGGCAAAGAAGACACTTTGATAATATTTGGTTTACAAATAACAGAGAAGGCATTTGAAAAAACTCTCTCTCTCTCTGCATTTATCAAATTCTTGTTTTAGTACATCCAACCCTGTATTACTGGCACTGTTCTTGACTGCCCCGGCACAATCTACTATAATTCCTGAACCCCATTTTTAATGAACCATAAAAATATGTTCTCTCCTCAGGGAGCCATCTTTTCAAAAAATCATGAGGACTACAGTCATCCATGATTTCCGATCACAGCAACTACAACAAAAAATAAGAAAGAAAGATCTGATCTTCGCTTTAACCCGTCAGCCACTTAAAAACTCACACACAGAACATGCATACCATCTTGTATTTTCAAAAAAAATTAAGAAATAAATACTGAAGTCAATGAGAAGCGTTATCTCACCCTGCTTCCTTCGAAACCCTCAAAAGAAAAACATTTGCACAGAGCAACTGCTGATAAAAATCTTCACATACATAGAGTAATACAAACCAATGAGAAGGAAGATCATGCTTTTTTGATCAGTAAGCATTAATGACATTTGGAAAAAATTATCTATAGCTCAAAAACCAAAAGTTGCCATGCAAATTATTTTTGCGACAGAGGACCAAAGTACATAAAAACGCGAATAAAAGATTTGGAAATAACATGGCATAAATGTTAGAAAGAGTACACCAAACTACAAGATGTAGTAGAAGTGATATCAGATTGATGGAAAGGTAAGGCATGTCATTCAGAAATAATTATGAATAACAAGGAAATTACATTACTGCTGAATTACTTTTAAACAAAGCCTGTTAAAAATATACCAAAAAAATAACGTTTCCTATACAAACTTTGAAATTTATGTATAAAAAGTTAAATGACATCTACCAAACATCTTGATCCTCTGGTAACCACCAAGATGAAAGATTTAGTAGTCGTCATTAATTCAAAGACATCACAAAATCCTTAGAAATCTTTATATAGAAATGACATTTTCAACTACAAATTCAACATATGTTTAAGAAAGGAAAAAGTATATAAAGAAATCAGACGAACGAAATTCATAGTGATTCGAATAAAAAGCGGGCTAATAGAAATTGAAGTCACCTTAAATGTTATTACTATATAGAGTGATCGCTTTAATTCATTTCCACATTATCTGCTAGTTTTTGATGGAAACTATGGCTGTTATGTAATAGGTTTATGAGCGAAGAATATTGATCTTATAGTGTTTAAAAGTATTAGTAATTCCTTCATATTTTATGCATCAAATAATGGATGAGAACTTCTCTTACTTGCTACGAATGACTCAAATCGTTTTAGCTTAATCTCTTTTACTATGCATTATTTAATTTCAGTAAATCACGAGCAAGGTAGATGAGAAGAAAAGCATTCCCTGTACTTACAGGTAATTCTGAATCTTCAATTAATGCATATGATTTTGCAAATAACTTGTGTAAACCCTAGTATAATTTTTTGTCCTAATAATATAAGAATTACTCTATAAAGCCCCTTATTTTCGCATAAACTTAACCTAAAATCGTTACATAAAATTTCCAGAACAGAATAATACAGCTAAGTTAAATATCTCATCAATAGGTAGCACGAATAAGACTTCCTTGATTTTATTCCTCAAAATATAAATGTATCATCTTATAAGTAATTACTTCCATTTTTAATGCTCCATTGCAATACATTTTCAATGAACTGAAATTGTAGTATATTAATCTTTCCTTTCACATTAGGAAGTGTATTTTTTATGAGTATACCACTAACTGATACATATATGAAAGCAGATAAACCAAATTCATGGTCTTGTTTCTGGTGTGAATTGAAGCATGTAAGAATTTGTATTGAATTAAATGTTTTATCTTCCCAAATAAAANAAGACATCACAAAATCCTTAGAAATCTTTATATAGAAATGACATTTTCAACTACAAATTCAACAAATTTTATGGAGTAGTTTTCAATGCATGAAATTAAAAATGGAGACATCCATTCATTCCATTCATTAATGCAGGTAAATAACCTGCTCTGCCTATATCCAGAGCTTCAAAAAAGGCACAGACATGTAAAGCCCGGGGATTAATCCTTTACATGATATCTTCTATATCAGACATTCAAATAAAGATAAGGCACACCTCTTGTGAGTTTTTATGCATAGGTGCTATCTTTGAATGTGGTTCCAACATCAGCCAAAGACTACCAGCTCCTAAATTAACTTATACAGAATTATCTCATACACCTTTAAACTCTTTCTTGGAATTTCAAGACCATGGCACTATGACAATATTTTAAAACTGCCAATCCATAAACCATTAGCATAAAAAATGATTCAATCCAAAAGGAACGATTTGCAAAACATAAGCATGCATCAAGAGATATCTTAAATGAGTAATAATTTTGTTAAAAACCTAATCCATCCTTTCCACCAAAAGACTTCTATAAAACAACAGCCATTGTAATCAAGTTTCAACAGCAACCCTTGACAACAGCGTTAAATGCAATATAACCACAGCAATATTCAAATACTTTAGTGAGTAGCCTTTCCACCAATTTCTTAAGTGATTAAATTTTTCAATCTGTACTTTTTTACCGCTTTAAAAATATATATAGGTCTGAGGTCAGAAGTTTTATAAAATATTCAGCTTTGCCAAAAACTCCCAAATGGTACCTCTTGGATTGTTGATAAAAAAGTATGGAGTTTCTGGATAGAGCATTTCTTATAGTTAGCAAGGCATCCTGCATTTGATTATACTTTAAATACTGATTCTTACAATACAATAGAGATAATAGTGATTTGTTGACCCGTGGGCTGACAGACCTTACTATATTAAATTATTAATCACATGCATGCAAGAAATATCTGAGAGACAAAAACCAAATATGATTCACCATCCCAAAGCTACAGTTAATTTAAACCAAAATGTATGAAACAATCACATGATTTCAACTTTAATATACTGTCATATGCTATATAGTTTTACGTTGAGTGTTTTATTTTATGTGTCAATTTGAATCCAGACCGACTCTTATAATGGGCACTTATTTGTGTACATCAGTTATGTTTTTTGTAATTTTAAGGGTTTTAAAAGACAGCAAGGGTACTGAAAGAGGCAACAATATTCCCCCCAAATCAACAATTCTTGTTGACTGAACCATGGCCAAGGAGGCATTCATACACACACACATACACACTGTTTTACTAAGTGGCAGACGGATGAACAATCCCCTCAGTATCAAACTGCTCTGAAATGTACAACATCTCCAAAAGGAATCAATGTACACAAAGTGATACGGACCCTCCGATACTCTACATGTTCCAAAAGCATGACTGGGGACCCTCAATTTGAACAGGGACATTGAAACATGGAGTTTTGACTGATATCAATCAACCACTGTGTACGGAAGGGCTATCAGCAGCTCATCATTCAGAGTTGGCAGTGACACGCATTCCTGCCATTCCCTGAAAACCCTCTCTCCCGATTCCCCTGTCCCAAAATTCCCCGTGACTCCCTCTATCTGTTCCCCACTTGTTACTCTTTCAGCCAATTCTGTGGCAGCACTCTCTCGAGATGACGGGGACATTGGCCTGAGCGTAGACACCTCTTCCTCCTCCTCTTCTGACAACGCATGTGGATCTATTGGAGGAAGCCTTGACAGAATATCCTCCACAGTTTCCTCCCCTGTTGTCCTTGACACCTCTTTCTCCCCGACCACACTCTCTCGTTCACTCTTTACATTGACACGGGACCTGCCCAAATCCTCCTCACCTTCCACACTATCCACTGCGGTCACCGTCGACTGAAGGAACCTTTCCATATGCTCACTCTTGTTCCTCGAGACTTCGCTCGGGTCCCTCCTATCACCCGATATAAGTGAGTTCAGCGTCCTGTGAGGAGGCCTTTTGGGGGCCTGCCTCGTTGAATCTGTCACCCCACCAGAAGGAACCCCTCCTCTCCTCGCCTGCAGATCCGCCAACAGTTCTTGCGTTGTTTTCACTCTTTGAGTCCTTGCCACCGATGCAATTTTCTCTTTCACAATATCTATCTCTGAGCTGTCCTGCAGTGACGGAGGAGAGGATGATGCCAAACATCCCGACCTATTCACACCTCTGCGTTTCCGTTTCCTCCCAGGGCTACTGGATGAATCGAAGCTGTCCCGACTTGATTCCCCTGTCTCCACCCATGGGGCACCACCATTCACTACTGCTGGGGATGCTAGCGATGACTCTTTCCGCAGCCTCTTGTTGGAGGCATGGGTACGTGATGCTGCCTCCGCATTTGGGGCATAAGGCTGAGAGGCAGGACTTCTTGGTGGCGGGGCAGGAAGGCCAGGACTTGTACCGCCAGCCGTTGAAGTGGGGGGTGGACTTGGGTGAGGGGGATGATGAGCAACCGTCCTTGCTGGTAGTGGAAACCGTGCATTGTTCGAAGAAGGGACAAGTGCTGGACTCACAGGAACTACACCACCAGCACCCGTGACACTGGAAATGTTTCCTATCCCTCCTCCATTCACTGAACTTCCTCCACCACCTGGTAAAGTGGCAGGAGGTGGGTCTTTTCCTTCCTGTGGGAGGATCATGTCACGCCATCTGCGGACAAGATCCTTCGCTCTCTTGGCAAGAACCTCATTAGTTGTTTTGCGCCGAAGTTCATTGATATACTTTCCAAGTCTTGTAGTCTGCGATAGGAAACATGAAGAAATCAGATTTCACAAGTGAAACATGAAAAATTAGTTTTAGTTTTGAAAAATTGCCAACAGCTGGCAATATTAATGACAGGAGAATGCATTGCTCTTAATGACCTAACAGCTATTGGTTAAAGATAATCAGATTTTCTTCCAAATTTGAGCAATTTATTCATACAGCAATCAAAATGCATGGATTAAAGATTGATACAATTTAAGATGTTAAGTAATTAGACAATCCAAATTTTAGAATTAGACTACTTCAACAAAAGTGAAAGATTAATAATTCATTACTTTAAACGATTTTATAAACTATCAATACAATAAACGACACAGAATCAGGATTAACTTTGTGGTAATTCTTAATATTCAAAGAATCAAAACACTCCATAGAGAGTATAAACTATTTTTATTTTTACTAGACCACAGAGAAAACTTTTTTCTCTGTGGTCTAGTAAAAATAGTTTATACTCTCTATGGAGTGTTTTGATTCTATCAATACAATGATTTCACCCTGTCTACTGGTTCAGAATTAGCTTACATGTGACTAATATAAAATGAAACAAAAAGTATTATTCCACATTATACTGGCTTTACATTAACTGATGAGTCAAGAATTACTTTGAGCAAATATGAGTCATAAGAACTTGTTGAATGATAGGTATATTACAAGTATCAACCAACCCTTACTTGAAAATTCAATAAAATTCACAAGGAGACTATTTTAAGTAATAACAGCAATAACTTAATGGAAGTCAAAGTTTTATATCACAAGCTACATGAAATTTTATCATTAACTATCAACAAGTGCTTCCAATCTTTCCATGAATGATGCACTACATATTAAGTACCAGGTTTACAGATAACAAGCTATTAACTGGTTAATTACTTTTAAGGTTGTGAAAAATCTGTAGCTTTAGAATATCAAGTAATGAAAATGATTATCACGATGCATTCAAGGAATAAAATCAACAACATGCTTAGCAAAACATCAAACATACAAACTTTGAGATAAGTATGAGCCTTATTTTAGATAGCCAGGATACTGAAACATCTATAATTAAATTACCCTCTAACATTGAATAACTACCATATAAAACACACCAAATTAAAAATTCTTTATGAAAGAATATGCATTAGGAAACTATCCCAAAATAGTCAAATCCATGAACTTGAAAGAATTTTCGTAATAAATGTAAATTTAACTTTTCAACTGATTAATATAATGCTCCACATTATTTACACAGTAAATTTATTAAAAAGTCACAAAAGACTAACTTTGTACAATGCAAAATTATATCACGGAGACATTTCATACACCCTTGATTTAATAGGATATATATGACACAATATATCAAAACATAAGTCTATCATCAAAAAGCGCAAACAAACACTTCTTCAAAAGACACTAAATGTCTCCATACAGTAAGTATGCCATTATTGAACCCAATGATGACAAAATATTCTTGTTTTCAGAGCTCGTTAACCATGATAAATTTCAATGAACGTTAAATGATACCAACGGTTTATAATTTCTAGAACTCTACCTCGAGTGCTTCCTTTGTGATTGGAGTCTTTTCAAGAATAGATATAATTTCAACCACGGCTGCCATGTCCACCACCTAAAATTTAGAGAAAAAAATAATCACTGGAAACAGGTGAGGGAAATGCGACCATTAATTTGCATTTCATTCACAGATATGCTTTTCGATGAAAAATAAAGGCAATAAGTTATTACTTTTTGAATAGGGAAATTAAACTCACTTGGAATTCACTTCCCACTCCTAGAATGAATATTAGAACTTAACACAAATATACACATATCTGAAGAAAAATAAGCTTTATTTACGTATAACGTAAATACTGCAGGCTAAAGCTATAAATTCACCGCAAACAGCGTTAAAATAGTAGCAATGCATCAAGTGGTTCATTGTTCCTTGCCGCTAAACGTTACTAACAATAGCGATGGTAATCATTAGCAAATGAGGATTTCGGTATAACATTTACAATTATGGTTCTTAAATGATAGTTAGTATAAGGAAAACCAAATTTAAATCTTTTCTGGTTTTAGTTTGGCATTCTCTTCTTAGACTTCAACATTAAATGACCTATAACGAAATCAGATGACCTAAAAACATTTTGAACTTACGTAAAACNAAAGATTTTTTTCCTCTCTCATCTATAAAACATATTATAAACTTTTCTTATTTAATATTTAGTATTATGCCATTCTACACAAAAAGTTTGTATACGACCTACAGCCACACCTTACACAATTCAAGATGCTAAGTGCAAATAAGAAATTTCTCGACATACCATACGGTGATATTTAGCGTTCAATTTTTTTTAGGCCCGACGAACACCACATTATTCATAATTTTAGCATTCCCGTACGCATTCAAAACAAGCAGGATCAAAGTTTTAGACAGAAACTGAAGAATTATTCTGAGAAATATCAAGTTCTTCAATGCCGAGATAACAGATCAAGAATTAAGCTAAAACAAACTCACATTCACGTACTTAATTTTCATTTGAACAATATAACAAAGGGCATATTAGATGGGCTGTGACAGTTAGGAAGAAATTGAAGGGCCCGTATCTTCTCAAACCGATTTCACTACGCATGCTCCGTGCCGCGTAAGAGAGCTGGACTTGGGGGTAGGACATCAACTTCTTGAGCTCCGTGAAACGAAATTTCACCAAAGGATTTAAAGGTTTCTTCTTTCTTCTAAGACTTTTTAACGATTTCATTCAAATCTCCGTATGTTGCTGATTCTTTCAGTGGGCTTCTCAATACCCCCACAGTTATACTTCTGCTTTAAATTAATCGAAAGTCAAACCCAAAAGTTGAGCCAGACACGCCACTTTCACAGTGCATTTCAACGCCTTGTTCCGAAGTGGTCTTACGCATTGGTTGATTTCGTTTCCCTAGCCATGGTTAAAGCCTTACATTGTATTCCTTGTCCAATGCCTTCAGTAACTTTTCCTTGATCTCCGATGGAGATTGCTGCATGAGGCCGTACTGGGTATCTGACTGTCCAGCACCGCAACTAACGTACAGCCACCAGCACTTATGGCGGACATGTACTATTGAGGAATTCTGGGAGCATAATATAAGCTTGCGACCGGTTCCGAGGCTATCCGAATGTGACGTCAGCTTGTGTCGATGAGAGCAGCACATTCGGCTGTCAGTAGTCTCGCAAATGAATCTTGTGAAATGAATCGTTGCCTCATGCAACTCTATGTTTAGATTATTTTATCGTTCAATATATGAATGATTTTTCTTGAAATAATTTCAATCTTTGTTTTCTGAAAATTAATAAGGTAATAATGTTAACTATTTAATTTTTTTTAAATTGTTATTGCGCACGGAAGTGTTGGAGAAAATTTTCTCTCATGTTTAAATAAGTTAATACTTCGCATTTTAAAAGCTCTAAGAGTCTCTAATTAACGAATTTAGTTTTAATCTCACTCTATGGTAACCAAAAATGCGACAGCTTTTACACGTCGTACACCTTGCTGCGCAAACCAGTTCATATTCTAGTTAATGTTATATGCGTAGTATCCGTAGTATAATTTAACGTCGTTAGATTATGATGCTATTTTGTTTACATTAAGTCAGGAAGGAAATGGCTAGCAAAGTTGTTGCCGCGGCTACTGTTCGAGCTGTAACTGGAGCTAGAAGATCAATTCCTACTCGAGCAGCTTTGGTTCTGGTTTGTAATGAATTTGATTTCTAGGGATTATAAGGAGGAAAATTTCTATCTCTTTCTGATTGTAGTGGGTATTTTAGACGCCTCTATTGAATGTAACGAAGAAGTATTATGAACGCGTATTTCTTTTTTAAACCAGACCCCAGCTGCGGTTACCAAAATTAAAGAAATTCTCAAGGGAAAATCAGAATACGTGAGTAAACTGTGTTTGTATACAAAGTTGTGGTTTATGACATACATAACTATTTCTTTTGCTTTAAGGTTGGGCTGAAAGTTGGAGTAAGACAGAGAGGTTGCAATGGTTTGAGTTACACACTAGATTATGTAACTGAGAAGGGAAAATTTGATGAAGAAGTCATTCAAGACGGTAACTAAGTTCATTTTTCGCTTTTATCATACATTTATAGTATTCCCTGTGAGCCTTATGTAAATTTGGTAACTCGAATTGCTATTGTCTGAAATATAAATGTACAGATAATTATGCAGTCGCCATCTGAGGGCTATAATTGACTGAAAGTTGGTGATAAAATTTTGCAGGAACGTTGATTAACCTATAAAATTAATCTTGATTCAATAACACCAAAAATTTCTTTCCATTTCAGAACAGCATTTTGTTCGTCAGATCATAAAAGTTATTAGTTTCTAATACAAACTTAATTGAAAAGGTTTTACCTAGAAGAAAAACCATCACATTACTAGACATCTCATTTATTTTATTTTCAGGTGTAAGAGTCATAATTGATAAGAAGGCACAATTATCCTTACTGGGAACAGAAATGGATTACGTTGAGACTGACCTCTCCTCGGAATTTGTATTCAATAATCCAAATATAAAGGGTACCTGTGGATGCGGGGAAAGTTTCTCTATATGAATCGGGAACTAGTTGTATAAATACATAGATATGATATTAAATCCCTTTATTTATGTTGCATGTGTTTGACAAACAAGCCATGAAGGTGTTTCAATGTCCGAAGTCATTTCTTTATCATTTAAGGAAATTCTGGCTTGAAATACTTTAATTTTATCTAATAGATAAAAGACCAGTTCCTCTGAGAAATAGCTTTGGTCCTCTCTCAACCTTGAAAGCCTACTAAAGCAAATAATACAAATTTTTTATTGAAGTATGCTTTGATTGAGATTGGACTGTTCATTATGACTTATAGTACAAATCATGTTCTGCTTTCGTTAAATCATTCGTGGCTTTCGATTTTTACTGACTTGTAAATAGAGGAAGTTGTTAAGTATAATCTTTTTTGTTAATAAAGTGTGATTATGAATATTATTTTCTTCATTCTCTTTTTAACTCCTAAGAACCTATCATTCGCCAATGTTTACCTGGAACAAATTGTAAAAAAGATTTTTTTCCTCTCATCTAGAGTTATATCTTTTTTTAAGAATATCAGTATTGTATGGTGGATTACAACAGTAAAATATTCCAGAAATAGATAATCTTCTCAAATTTGAATGACTTAGAACAGAATTGGGGAAGTTTTTGGGTATCTACTTCTGATGAATACTTATATTACATAAGTGATTTATCTTAGAATAACATTTAGTTGTATTAATATATACAGGTATATCTTGAATCAATTACTTTGCTAGTTAATACTTATGCAGTTTCATGGAGACTATCCCTCAAGTTGCTTTATGCCATCTCCATTAGTTGAGTTGAACAATATCCTTTGGTTGCACCGATCGGTGCAAAGGATATGGTTAAACTCAACTAATTTAGTAGAAATGACTCCGGAAACACGAGTCGAAAGGTATTTTGATCGAAGAAACAACCCGGTAGGAAACCCGAGAATCCTTCGTCCTAATTTAGTCGAATTTTCTCCGGATATCCTAAGTAACATGATGCCTCACTAAGGTGCGTCATTCCAGTTGAAAGTATCTCTACCAGATTATCAGCAGTGAGTACTTTCAATATAAGCTCAGTTACATTGAAATGATTAACTAACTAATCACTCTACGCATTGATTGTGAATCGTGCGTAAGTTAACATTTTATAAATACGTAGTCTAACCACGTTTCAAGTGGGATTACAAAAAATGTTTTCGTAATGAATTTTAGAATTGCATTTTTTCCTCCACTTTCGCTTTTCAATTTTTCCATCGGAGTTTAGGGAGTCACTAAGCGGGTTGAGAGGTTAAAGATTCGGTTTGAAGTTTGTGACCATTACATTTTTCGAGTACTGCAAGAGAAACATCTAATTCAAAGGATCGTTTTCTCTCAAAGATAATGATCCGTAAATAAATTATGCAAATAAAAAAATAATCCTAAAAGTTAGTAAATTAGCTCCATGTATGCCAGAAATTTGGTAATCCCTAGAGTCCCAAGAAAATAATACAACAAATCAATTCTCAGTTAACTATATCCGCAATGAAAGGCGTAGCCTTAACGTGATTCGATAGATCGCATTATACAATTGTTTTGTCGTTTCAGGAGGGAATGATGTCTGGTTTTGGTGGTTTATGTGTGGTTATGGTGATTCGTGCACCAAAGTTGAATTTTCCGGAAAGTTTCGTTATGTATAAAAATCGGAAGCAAAAAATTGTCATTGATATGGTATAGGCAAGATCTCTTATGTACTCAACTCATAGAGTTGTTATGAATCTGAAGTTTGGTCAGCTATCCCAATGAAAATGCTAAGTTTGAAACAGCAAGAATTTATTGAAGATCTTTTAAATAACATGCGTTTGCAAGATTTGGTCTCACTTGCTAACACTGTGACAGCTAATATGATATCATTAACATCGGTGGAAGGTAAGATTGATGGAATGAAAGTATTGAAGATAAATTAAGTTGTTCTCGAGTATCAATAGAGAGATTCATCTTTTAGAGGCCAAAAAATGTATTCTTCTTCACACGGATACGATTCCATCGCTACTGAAGAGGAAAAAGATTACGAAAGAGCTTCTTTTCAACTATCTACATGGAAAACAAGTTTCAGTATGCCCAACTTTAGATAAACAGCAGCTAATTGAAGTGTTATTACAGTATTGGAATTCTCAAAGCAGCTCAGAGGTAAATATTTCGAAATCGAGCAAGTGTAATTTTTATATTCTCTCATAACGTTTGAAAGCTGGATTACATTTTCCCTAAAGATTCAACATAACTAACTTCTATTATTTATTGAAGGTTACTGCAACGCAAGGAGTTGCAACAGGGGTAATTGACACGCAGCTTAACGAAAATAATTCTGATGTGCACCTTATGTCCTTAAAATTTGCTCAATGGTTCTATAATTTACTTAACCGGTCGACGGGTATTTGTGGTGTAGAGCAATTTGGCATTGAGCATTTTTGGCCCGATTGCTCAATGAAATTGCACGTACTTGCGGATCAGTGTGATACTATTGAAGAGGTGCAAGGAAATTCTAGTCAGGTTGTTGATCTTTTCAATAAAGTGAAATCACAGTATATGTTGTATTTCCATCCGAATTTGACTAACAACGGTGTGTATGGAAAAAAGAATCATTATGGATTAGTTCTGGTATTAATTTGTGGAACTTTGCACAAAGAAAATTCGTGTTGTGGAGTTTTCGAACAGTTATTTGGTTTAATCGAAGATCCCGGTACAAACAACTGGAAAATAAAATTTACTGAACTAAAAATGAAGAGTGCCAGCAACATTTCTCAGCCTCCATCAATACTAGACGCTCAGTTGCTCCCAATGCTTCAAAGCTAATGCTTGTTTTTTGACTATTGTATTCTTTTGTTTATAAATGAAACTTGGCAGCTCGATGTTATCTTAATCTTTAAGAAATAAAATTTCATTTTCTTATTCTATGTGGCTGTGTTGGTCTAAAATTATTTTCTTGCTTTGGCATACTGGAATTCCTAATGTATGCACTATGAAACCTCTGATCCCTCTTATGTTTCTCTAACAGATACGAACATCATCCCATTATAACAATCTTACATGATTTATATACAAATTTTAATCATATAGACTCAGCAGACTGCATCCAAGTAGTAGAAAATTATCAATTTTGGACATCAGGTTAAAGCATATCTTGTATGCCAAACAAATTCTCTGAACTTAATTAGCAATACAAAAGAAATTAACATTACGTTCAATGGGATAGTGCATGTAATTCCTTAAGGAAAAATTCTTTCCCTCGTAAGAACCTAAAAAGCTATGAGGGAGGCGATTGACATTTTTATTCTAAATGTCTTAATTACCAAAGAACATAAATCATTCATTTTTTACAAACATTTAATTTAAAATTGATTCATAACACAAATATTTTTCACAATTTAGAAAACATCTTGTGATTTATTTCAAACATTCAAGCTATATTTGCCCCTTTCTTAAATCACAGAATTATTCAGTTGCAATTTAGCATATTATAGCGTATCGTTTCTCATGCAAATGGGACAAGACAGGAGATTATTCTTTTTGAATCCTTGCCCCACACTGACTAAGGATATGGTCAAAGAAGCTTACGTTGCTGTCTCAATGCTTCTATATCTAATATATTGCTGGACTGGGTTCTAGATTCCCTGAGAGCACCAAAATCCTCCGCCAACTTCTCTGCTTTTCTGAAGCCATTAGGACTTATATTACCTTTAGCAGTCATATCTCTCCCATGATTCTTTGCTAATTGATCAACTGGATGCTTAGATCTGGTTCTTCTAGCTTTTGTCACAGCAGGCATACCATTATCTTTCATTTTGTCAGCCCTGACATGGTTAACCCTTTCACTAGGAGAATGCATCTCTCTTTGAACATTGCTTTGAAGGATTTTCCTAGACAATGGCTCTCTGTTTGTGTGAGACTGCTTTAGTAAATTATTCTCCATGCCTTGCATATATGGATTCATTTCTGGATTCTCTCTAGGAAAGGGCAGAAATCCTTCCCCAGCAGCAGGTGAAGTCGTTGCATAGTTCATGCCTAAAACATGCAAAATAAATAAATTTATGATTAGGGTATACTTGTATAAATAAAAATTGTAGCAAAAGTTACCAAACTGCATGGAATGATTATAAAATGAATGAGTTTTCTGATCTTCCAATACTCTTTACACTAAATGAAGTCTGAATATTTACAGGAATACTAAATTGTGAAAATATAACTATGTTACTCGTTCAAAATAAAGTGACTTTTTGACTAATGGGTAAAAACTGAAAACTAAAGCAAACAGGCTAAAGATATCAAACCACCAAGTTCTCCTACTGGGCTTTCAGAGTTAAAAATCTCATTAACTGTGGTTTTCACTCATTTTTCCACCAAAACCATGGAAATTTGATAATCATTTGAGTTCAAATATTTACTTATAAAATAATAAATATTATCAGTCCTGAACCATACTTTCTAAGCTTCCTAAGAAAAATGTCTTTTGCTGCTCTGAATGGATACAACACGACATCGAAAATATTTTAAATTTTTAACAAAACTAGGAAGAAAAAACATTTCAATGCTTAGAATATGTTACCATGATTTAAGTACAAACTTTCCTGCAAGGGGAAATCGGTATTAATATCTAACTAGCATTACCGATTAAACACCAGATGAAAGTAGTTTCAAGTTACTTGTTTGGTACATCAATAAATTAAGATCACATTCTTTATGTAAACAGAATAGGCTAAAGCATATTTTCAACTTTCTCTGAATTATATAGTTCAAGAGTCTGAACATCACAGGGTGTCAACTATCCAGCTATTAGGACATTCCCTGAGTTTTCCATGGAAATGTTTTCAGCATATTTTAATGTATTTAATGACAAAACTTGTACAAATCCAGAAAATATTTGTGGATTTGTACAATTTATGTTCAAAATATTTTCAGTTTTCCAGGATGTTCCAAATCTACCAATAAGTATAATTTTGTCCAAATTTTAGATGTCATCATTATCAGCCACTTAAGGTACTTAAAATGAGGACGAACAGTTCATGGATTCATTGTGGTATTGTTTAGATATCAGAGCCAGCCCTAGACACAGGCAAGCTAGGTCACCCAGGCCCCAAAGGTCTGAGGTCAAATAACATCAGGTTCGTCAAAGTGAATTATTTCATCAGGAAAACTGATTTTTCATTTACTTATTAACATACAAACTGCGACATGAAACCAAAACATGACATGACCAAAACCCCTTAATTAGAAAACAAATTCTTATCATGATCTATTCCTCTCGCCCAGTCAGAAATTAGATACTCCTATTAACTGCAACTCTGTATGGTTCCACATTGCATATTCATGATATTGCCAAAACATTATACGTAGAAAGAGCATATCTATGTCATGTAAGCTTTAAATTGATCATGACAACATTGTCATTGAAATGTTTCTTTCCCCTCAGGGAATTTTTACCGAACTAATGTGCATCCCAAAACAGAAGCCATGGAATGATATTTCGTAAAGAGTGTAAAACGTAAATTTTTCCAGGTTAGCCACCAAATTCCCTGAGTTTTCCAGGATTTCCTGGTTAGCAGACACCCTGACATCAGCATTTAAACATCAAACTATTTTCCATACTATTGGAATCCTTTTAACTCGGATCACCCACCATTAGGGTTGGACGGATCAGGGAAGTTTCCATATTGAGGCTGATTTCTCCACATTCCTTGAGGATTGGTTCCATTAGCTGGTGTGAGCTGATATCTTTGAAGATAGCGGAGGGTAGTGAACGACAAATTTGTTCCATTCATTCCATAGAGAGTAAAGTCAGTAGATGAGACCTCTCCAATGACTCCCCTGCCCAACCTTGGTACTTGTTGCTCTGTTTCAAAAAAGAGAAGACATTGTTGAGTAATTAAATTATAAATGAATTCAACTTTATTTCATAATTCATGATTATTATACATTTGTATTGTATCATAAAACAACGTATACTGATATGCGTGCTGCAACACGGTAGTGTTCTGCTAGAAACTGTGAGTGCCCCAAAAAAATTTGACGGTACAATGAATGAGACACTTTATGTGCTAAAAAGAGCTTCTTAGAAAAATTTTGCAAAAATAAGAAAAAGTTCACCACAGAGCTATTATATTCATGCTTGTAAATTTCAACAGTTTTGTACCATTATTGATTATTCAGCGGGTGAGACGTTCTAGCCAATGTATGGAATCAATAGTCACTTGTAGAATTAATAGAAAATTTTCACATATCTGCTAGTTTTTTAGGTTTGCTTGGATATTTTAACAAACAAATATCTCCTTAACCTTTGCAAGGCACTATTCCCGAAAACCTATTGATTACAAAAAATCTGAGTGTAAGTATTTTACTATGACAGTTACTCCAAAATTTAACACTTGATGTATCCAGTGGCACAGCATGGTAAGAAGGTTGAATTCTTTAAGAAAGATATCACAATGTAGTCCCCCAATCTCAGAAAGATCAATTACCTTGCTTCGTAACATAAATATCGATTTCAAACCAGTTAATTATTTGAAGGAAATCTTTTTAACATCTCCTGTAAGTTGCAGTGTCCATGATTATACTCCTGAAAGGTAGGCATATTTTATTCTCTCGACTGTCTTAGACACACCTCATAGATTTATTCTGGCTGCACTCCTGAATTTATCACAGAATTATGTCTCACGAGAAATTAAAAATTAAATTTCATAAATGTGCTGCAAAACTTCCCAGCCCTCAGTATACCATGGGGTAAGTAGTTTGGCAGACACTGATATAAGGGAACAAAGCAAGGAGATTCAAGGAAGAATACAGCTGGAAGGAGTCATATATAATGAAACTCCTAACATTAAATAGATACTAAGAAATTCTTCACGGGTAGACAACCGGGTTAGTTCTTCGGTGTAAACCGACGTTTTGGCTGNTTTTGGAGGGGTGCATATATTTTCCTTATTCTTTGGCGAATGCGATCCAGCCTTCTTTGGGTCATGCTGTCTAGTAACAGGGTCTGTTATCGCATTTCTCTTACTTTTATGATTCCTATCATTTTTTGCATGAGCGTCAGAGCTTATGGGGGTTACACATTCCACGGAGTCGGAGCTATTAAAACTTTCATCACTCTCATTTTCTTCAATTATCAGCTGCATGTTTGGGACCATTTTTGATGTGTTACACTGATTACTGGGAGGCCCATTATTTGAGATCGCCTTTTGTGATGAGCTTTGGGAAAACTTTCATCCAAAAAGAATCCAAATGTCATTAAGAGTAACTCTGAATCTATTATGATTTTATTTATAATATATGTACTTGTGTACTTGAATGACTAACTTCTAGCGTTAAATATTTTCCATATTTTCCCTACTTGATTCGAGAATTTTTTCTTGCCTCTGTTAATTGAAAACGATCCATTAGAGACCTAATGCTGTTTATGAATTTTTTTTTAAATATCAACATAGATTGATCAATTGGTAAATTTAAGTGAAACTTAATGAGCAGTGCTCGCAGACAAGCTTCAAAAACATTCTTTGAATAAAAAATTGACTCCAATTTTGTCTTTGGATTATCCTCAATGCAGTTTTACTCAGTTGAAAATTTAATGTTTTGGCTTACCAGAAAATTGGGCAGGCTCGTGTTGAAATGGATCCCTTTTTACCCCTAAGTGTTCAAAACTAGCAAGTTCTTCATCACTCAGATACTTCATGGCAAGAGCATTCATCCTTAAGCTTGTTTCACTTGGAGGACGTTCCCTAAGATTTCTTCCTGCTAATCCATAATGGTCAATGGGCCCTATTCTTTGAGCCTGAGCAGTATTTTGGACTGGTAAATGAGGTGGAGTATAGCCATTGTTGTAAGGAATATCTATTCCCATCTGTCTGAGATGCTGTATTGTTGCCTCCCTCAAAGCATTCNCATCTGTTAGTAATAAAATTTAATAATTACTAACCCTTCTTCATCAATAGAGCTACCATCCTCTTCGTCTGAAAATTCCTGGTAATCTTGCATGTCAACATGAATGGATGGCTCTGGACTTATGTGAGGATCTGTAACCGTTGGAAGTTCAACACCATTTAGAGTCAGTGTGACATCATCCTCATTATTATTCCTAGCTTTTGGACTTGGTTCATTCACTAAATGACGTTTATTTCTCTTCAAATCCTCATGGCGGGGGGTATGTCTTCCACTTGAAGAGCCTCTTTGTCGGTTCAACAAGTTAACTACTGATTTTGGAGGGGTGCATATATTTTCCTTATTCTTTGGCGAATGCGATCCAGCCTTCTTTGGGTCATGCTGTCTAGTAACAGGGTCTGTTATCGCATTTCTCTTACTTTTATGATTCCTATCATTTTTTGCATGAGCGTCAGAGCTTATGGGGGTTACACATTCCACGGAGTCGGAGCTATTAAAACTTTCATCACTCTCATTTTCTTCAATTATCAGCTGCATGTTTGGGACCATTTTTGATGTGTTACACTGATTACTGGGAGGCCCATTATTTGAGATCGCCTTTTGTGATGAGCTTTGGGAAATCGTTCTACCTTTTCTACCCTTAGGAAGGCTCTCATTTTTCTCTGCTGAACTCAAAGCGGTAGGACAGTCTTCGCATTGACAATGCGTAGCTTGAACTTGATCTTTCACGTACACCTCATGAATTTGTGAATCTTCTTCTAAGTCCACTAAACTTGTCATGACTCCTACTGAGGCAGTGCTCGCTTGATGGGTCGTTGTCTGCGTACCTTCTTCCGCGCACTGAGTGCTAGCATCCTTCTTTACTGGCTTGGGCGATTCACTTTTCTTTGCATCATCCAAGTTCTTTTTAAGAAGTCTTTCCACCTGTGATTGCAAGGATTGGATTTGTTCATTCTGAAGCTGAATTATCCGATAAATGTCACGAAGAGAGTCTCTCTTCTCGGATTTTTCTTGCTTGGGTGACTCATGAGAGACGGAAATAGGTGAGTGTTGTTCTCCACTTCCACAGGGATTTTTACCTTCGTGCTTTCTTCTACTTTTGGTACTGCCATTACTACCCTTTCGTTCATTTTCCAAACAATTTTCGTTTCTGAAAGTTGCCTGGATAACCGAATCTCTGGAATTCTCTCTCCTGAAGGCACGATTTTCACGAGGAAGCACTGATTTACAAACAACAGATGTCACGTAACCTCGATGGTCGTTATATGCAACGTTCCCGCTGAATTCACATGAGAAATCAGAGAGGGAATTCTAAGTATTTATAGAAGACGTTGAATTCTTAAAAGAGAAAAGCAAGATGTTTCAAGAGTTTTGCAAACAGCTAAAATAACTGACAAAGTAAAGAAAATAATTATCGTATATACCCACAAATTACCCCTTTTTTACAAATAATTACCAAATGTACCCACATATAGCACCTTTTTTACACAAAATTTTAGGTGGAAAGCTTCTCATAGGAGGATATCGATTTTCCATGATATTTAACACTCCGAGTACAGACCTCACTGGCTTCACGCAGAGTACGGACCTGGGTCCCAGACTTTTAAAATCGATTTCTAGTAACAATATTTACTACCCAGGAAAGAAATGAATGAATACTGAATAAGGATAATGACTTATATAAAAATAGTGTAAAAATGGTTTATATTCCAAAAAAAATACTTGATTTTACATTGAAATAAAAATGAAATATTTTTACAAGGTTAATATTTGAATAAAAAAAAATAAAATTCATTCAGTTAGTTGAGTTAATTCTAATTTAGTTTGATTCAAATGAGTTGGAAATGCAATTAATGCACATTATTTGAGTCTCTTTCATGGCATGGTTCCTGCATACAAAACTGCTGCATTTGTCACATGTTGAAGTGTATTTATTGTCTCCACCAGAGTTAAAGCTGCACCTACCTCTCTTCCCTTTTTCACCTCTAGTTTCTTCAGGCTCCTGTCTTACCGTAAAAACTTTCCTGCCTGTCAACTCAATACTCCAAATAATGGTTTTATTTGAACTGCCCAATTATAACAGTGATAAAAGTTACACAATGTAAAGTACAGAGCCGGGTCCCTGAAGACCCTAGTGCTATACAGTCCGGTGATTCCTATAATTTAAATTAAGGTTAACTTTTGTTGTAGATTTTTAATTCTAAATATGATTTTCTAGGAATACGTGAAGTTTCAATTACTGTAAAAAAATTGAGAGAAATATTTTCGAAAATGTATTTCTTGGGTCTCTGGAGACCCGAGGTCCGTACTGAGAGTGTTAATATGAGAGATCACTACTACAATCCCAATAACCTTGCTGCATATTATATGAGGTAACACAATGAATGCATGGTGGTTCCATAAACAAGACATGGCAAAAAAGAGTAATTGTTGCCTAAACTTCAAATGAAAGTGGTGAGATATTTCATACACCCTCATTACATTTTTAACAAAAAAACTGATAACAAATAATTTGAAAAGATACCAAGTAAAAAAAAACAACACAGAAATTAAAAGAATGAAAATAAATCGCAATTAAAATAAAGGTTACATGCAATAATAATAAATAAAATTAAAATGATACATACTAATACATTGTCGTAGAAAGTCCAACTGCCTTGTGAATCACTGTTTGTTTCATCCTGTTCACCAGACGGTTTCCTGGAAGATTCTCTTCTTTGTTGGGTATTTTTGTCATTTGAACCAGCACTTTCATTTTCTGAAGAATAACTGCAAGAAAAATAAAACAGACTATAAACTTTTATAAAGCAAGCAGCTAAAACTAAAGAAAAAGAAATTTTAGCATTATAATATCACATATAAAGGTATATATTGTTGCGAACCCAGTCTCAGGGCTTTATATAATATAAAAATATACCACAAACGTAAATTTTTTCAATCGAAATTTTAAAATGGTTTAACCTCAGAATTAATTAGTGCAAAATCAAAAATAAAGCTTTCCAGTGACTCAAATATGCAAAATTAAACATTCTCTGTATTTAAAAAAGAAATAAGGATGTACTTTCCTACTGCTGCATTATGTACTGTTCTTTTAGAAATATTTAAAATTATGACCCACAGCATTTCACTGGAAACAATTAGATGAAAGACTTCTGTAGTCAAAAATAGAAAAAATCATTTCCTGAGAAATGCATGTTTGGGATTACAATTTGGTTTGATTGTAAGATTCACAAAGGTTGATCTGCTGATTAAATATGCAAGGGATGTAGATTCCATCTGTTAGTAATAAAATTTAATAATTACTAACCCTTCTTCATCAATAGAGCTACCATCCTCTTCGTCTGAAAATTCCTGGTAATCTTGCATGTCAACATGAATGGATGGCTCTGGACTTATGTGAGGATCTGTAACCGTTGGAAGTTCAACACCATTTAGAGTCAGTGTGACATCATCCTCATTATTATTCCTAGCTTTTGGACTTGGTTCATTCACTAAATGACGTTTATTTCTCTTCAAATCCTCATGGCGGGGGGTATGTCTTCCACTTGAAGAGCCTCTTTGTCGGTTCAACAAGTTAACTACTGATTTTGGAGGGGTGCATATATTTTCCTTATTCTTTGGCGAATGCAATCCAGCCTTCTTTGGGTCATGCTGTCTAGTAACAGGGTCTGTTATCGCATTTCTCTTACTTTTATGATTCCTATCATTTTTTGCATGAGCGTCAGAGCTTATGGGGGTTACACATTCCACGGAGTCGGAGCTATTAAAACTTTCATCACTCTCATTTTCTTCAATTATCAGCTGCATGTTTGGGACCATTTTTGATGTGTTACACTGATTACTGGGAGGCCCATTATTTGAGATCGCCTTTTGTGATGAGCTTTGGGAAATCGTTCTACCTTTTCTACCCTTAGGAAGGCTCTCATTTTTCTCTGCTGAACTCAAAGCGGTAGGACAGTCTTCGCATTGACAATGCGTAGCTTGAACTTGATCTTTCACGTACACCTCATGAATTTGTGAATCTTCTTCTAAGTCCACTAAACTTGTCATGACTCCTACTGAGGCAGTGCTCGCTTGATGGGTCGTTGTCTGCGTACCTTCTTCCGCGCACTGAGTGCTAGCATCCTTCTTTACTGGCTTGGGCGATTCACTTTTCTTTGCATCATCCAAGTTCTTTTTAAGAAGTCTTTCCACCTGTGATTGCAAGGATTGGATTTGTTCATTCTGAAGCTGAATTATCCGATAAATGTCACGAAGAGAGTCTCTCTTCTCGGATTTTTCTTGCTTGGGTGACTCATGAGAGACGGAAATAGGTGAGTGTTGTTCTCCACTTCCACAGGGATTTTTACCTTCGTGCTTTCTTCTACTTTTGGTACTGCCATTACTACCCTTTCGTTCATTTTCCAAACAATTTTCGTTTCTGAAAGTTGCCTGGATAACCGAATCTCTGGAATTCTCTCTCCTGAAGGCAGGATTTTCACGAGGAAGCACTGATTTACAAACAACAGATGTCACGTAACCTCGATGGTCGTTAGACGCAACGTTCCCGCTGAATTCACCTATGCTTCCACTTTGCTCAAGTGATCTAACATCAAAACTTGGGTGCTCCAATGATGATTTGGAATGATTTACATTGTTGGATAAATTTAATGTCCCACGAGAGGCTGCTGCGCGACTCTGCTGACGGATAATTCCATGGACTGGAAGTTCAGGAGCTACATTCGTTTCGCGACGACTATAAGGGCTGACAGCTGACTCAGCGATATCAGGTTGTGGATCCGGATCGCTTCCAGGTCGAGTATCAGTAAAAACTGTGCTTCTTTCATAATGAGACTTCAACGCCCTTGCTCGCCAAGCAGCATATGATTCGTTCGGAAGAGGAGCGACTGGAATAGGTTTGCTGGTGCGAGGTTCGTTATCATCATATTTGTTCATGTTTTCATACGAAACAGCCTGTGAGCGACTTCGATCCGATCTTAGATTGACTTCCTCTGAACTTTTAGCATGGTTATCAAAGACAAGAGATATGTCAGGAACAGAAGGTACTGGTATCACCTAGAATTGAAATGAAAGTAAAATACTACAATAAATTACAATTTAAAGGTTTTAAACTGCTACATCCTGCAATTTTCGATAATTTTTCCAGTGATATAGATATTTAGTGCTACCTATGTAATTAATCATTGTAAATATAAGAATATCGAATAACCGCCTGTTTAATAAAACAAGATGAAGAGGAATCAATTTAAATCCTCAATCGAACTTTATTATATAAGATAAATGCCTCCGATACTGAACCTCATGGAATGATGAAGCCTTCGGTGCTTGTCTGGGTTCGAATTCTTCAAGCTTTTGCGAGTTTACTGGCATTCTGTAAATAGTTTTTGGATCACTTAACGGATTGAGATGATTCAGAAGTTATATAGACTCGAATATCAACCAGATATCGCTGAATAAAACACTGAGCTGAGTGAGCTCTGTTATTCAGTTTGCAAAAGATAAATCCGCCAAAAATTGAATTCTCTGACCATAATTAGAAAGTGCTGTTACTCGCGGAGTAAATAGTAAACTCTGAGCAGAAAAGATGATGTACGTTAATTTCCAAGCGCAAGTTTTTATTCTTATTTATCCAGATATATAAATAAATATATTTGAGTAATGCATCAAATAAGGTGATAATAGTAAAATGAACGACGAAAGATTGATATCATGCTTCAAGATTCTTTCATTGGAAGCCAAAGGTATTCCTTTATATAAACGTTATATAGAAAACTTTTTGTCTAAATCGCACGCTTTTTGTAATTTCTTAATTTATTAGAATAAATAGTAATTTATGCATTTATTCTATCGCCAGAGCTTTATCTAAGAAATGATGTACCAAATATTGACCATCCTTTATCCCCATTGGAATTTTATCGAGACTGGGTGTGTCCGAATATTCCGGTCGTAATAAAGAACGCAGTGAAACATTGGCCTGCTGTGAAGAAATGGAGCTACAAATACCTAAGGTATCATTCTCTAATAAGCTGGATTGCTCTCTAGAATGCTAAACTCTGGTTTTTATTACGATATTTTGAAAAAGTTTTATTTTCACAACTTTCTGCTAATCGTTCTGAAGAATTTTAACCATAAGCATTTAGATTAATTATATTTAAGGGAAAATTTCGGAGAAAAATTGGTGCAGGTGGCTGCAACTCCAAATGGTTATGCTGATGCCATCGCTGATGGTTTCTTTGTTATGCCCGAAGAGCTGAGAATGACATTTGGCGACTTCATCAATATTCTAGAGAACCCGAATTCTCTACCAGGAACAATTCTGGTAAATTACATCTTTATTTAATCCCACAAAGCAAAACAAAAACCCTTCACTTTGTGTTTCAATTATTATAAATCTTGGCCATTTTTTTTGAGCATTGTATGATGGTATACATAACATAATTCGTTTTCCATCTATAGATAGAGCCGAAAATTCTAAGCTTTCATTAACGAATAGAGGTTCGGCTCGGACATTTTGTAGCTTAGTTAATCATTATAACCGTTAGTGGAACGTCAATTTCCGTAGTTAATATATCTAGGTCCTGACTTTTAGTACTGCTGTTTCATCAGTTCAATTCTTCGGCATGCTTTTATGCTCAGTCTAAGAAGTTGAGTTCCAATCCATCTTTTTTATCTGGCATTGAAGAACTCCTTGAAGGATATTATGAGAACACATATTGAGAAGTTTTCCATTTTTAAAGAGATTGATCTTAAATTATTCTCTTTCGTAGTTGTATTCTTTCATGAGAGATTAAATATACGTACCCATACTCTGCAGTGCTAAAAGATGAGTAGTTTACCAAGTTCGATATACATACATACATGGATCGAGCTGTTGGCCATGTTTTGTTCAGTTTCATACAGCAGAAAGCATATGCAAGAAATTATAAGTTTTTCCTTATTATGAGTGCAGATTTTACTGTTACAAATTATGCACGGTAATTTTTAGATTATGGTAGGATCAGAAAGATTGCTATTTTTTATATTATATTTACGTTTTCATTTTACTAACTAGAACGTTCAGTTCGTCTTATTAAAGTTGATAGTCATATACATAAATAAAACAAACATTAAAATTCTCAAACTGTTTATGATGGAAGATAAAAGAGAACTAAGAAATTATAATTTGCTTTTCTATGTATAACATTAGCAATCTTATAGCATAGGATAGCATCTTATAGTATAGAATTAGCAATTATAACATAACCAATCAAACGAGAATTTTTTATCATGTACGTTGCACTTTAAATAATGTAGATTGTCAAACAGTTTGGAATTTTTAGGCATTTGTAACAGTTATTTTCTATCAAATAGTGTTGTATTTGAGTTTTGGCTGTGCAAATGTAATTCATTCTCAATTTCAGTACATTCAGTCCCAGAATGGGAACATGAGTGAAGAGTGGGCTGATCTGGTTGAAGACTGCGGAAAAGATTTAGGGTGGGCTACAGAGGCATTTGGTGAACCACCATCAGCAGCTAATTTTTGGATGGGTGATCATAGGGCTGTGACTTCTAGTAAGTATTTATCATTATGTGATTTAGATCAATTGACATTCATGCGATTTAAGACAAACACAACTACAATTATCTTGCATCTGATTCATTAATTTTAGAATTTACATTTTGATTCTATTAGGCAGTCTCTTTCCAAAAAGTTGAAGTAATAATAATAATATGAGTTTTATTTAGCACCAAGTTATTTTTTAACAAAAACATTTTAGTCACACATAAAATTTTTGGAATAGGAAAAGTGCCTACAGTATTAACACATAAACAAAGAAAAAAGGAATATCACAAGAGAAAACAATAAAAATTCCATTGGACCCACAATAGAATGAAACCTTAGTTACAAAGTGAAAAAGGTATAAAAAATGTACCATATAGTTCTAATATAAACAGGAATTTATATTTACAAATGGTAATTCATATCTCGTTTTCAAAGAGACATTTTTTCAGTTTTCTTTCTTTTCTTTTACATCTGTTAGAAGCAAATTGTAGAGCATTATTCCTTGAAAAAATGGCAGTTAAGAGATTGAAAATTGCAAATAATAATATTATTAACAAAGTTAATACTGGCATTGTAATTAATGAAAGAAACATTTTAAAACTTTTGTCGTTTGGATGTGATCATATTCTAAGACTTCCATTATTTTGCAAAATAGCCTCATTGGAAAGTTTCATAAGTTCTGTTGGAAATATTTCGTTTGTCTTCCTCAGCCTTTGAACCTAAAATCAGCTCATATGTTTCGTCAGCTAAAATGGTATATAAATAGAAACTTGTAATAATTTACATTTTTCAATTGTGATACTTTTTTTATAATAGCATTTTAAAATATTTTCAATGCTAAAATGTTTTAGCCAGTTTTATCATCATCTCCCAGAAAGTACAATCTGAAATACTTCTCGCAAAAATATAGCAAAATGCTCTATCTAGAACATAAAGGAATGAATTCTTATGAATAAAAATGGAAAGACCCATGGTTTTGCTTTAGCTATCAGAGATGTTGCAAAGTATGAAAAATAAGTTTCACATTTGGTATCACAGAGGCATAGTTTTATACGGTATTGCTACAGGAATATGAACACCTTGGAACACAAACAACTTGGAAACCTATGTAAATTTTTCCTTGACCTGAATTCTCAGAACAAAATTTTTTTTAAAGTTCTTTCTCTCCCCTTAGTCATCCACATGCACCAAATTCACTTCTCTTAAGGTAAATGTAGTTTACATTGGTTTCTTACATTTGAATTGATTTCAATGATGACATTTCACTATTTGTTAATATTGTATCTTTAAATCCTGTGTATTTAGTGTAAATTATTTTACAAATTCAAGTTTGTGGGGCCTAGGAATGGATTAATCCAGCTTCTAGTAATTCTAAAGGAAAAATTTGTCTTGGAACTGAAATCCTTTGGACCTTGAATAGAGTTCTGCAATGTATTATGTTTGCAATCCAACATATAACTATGCTGTTTATCAGATCCCTCAACAATTTGAGAAATATGCCTCTTTCTGTTTTATGCAAAAAGCCTTCCTTTTGAATTTCCTGATGTACATGATGAACTGTATCTTATACTTTCATTGTTCATTTTAGAACTTGGTACATTTTCCTCATCTTTCTGCTTTTGATTTAGTCTTACCAATTGCAGGGTGTCCACAGACCAGAAAAATAAGGAATTATCGTGAATTTCAATACCAGGAAATGTTCAAGGACTATTTGTGAATTTCTGGTTTGAGTCGGGAATTTTAATAATTATCATTTCAAGACAAAAAATCCTTATTTTGTAAATAAAATCAACAACAATGACTTTAAGATATATCTGTTATTTGATTACTGTACATGATGTAATGGACTTACAATTCTTAATTAACATCACTTAGGCACATGTAAAAACCTCAGTATCATAACCAGGAAATTTGTATTAATTTAGCATTGAAAACCTGGAATTGTGCATGAATTTAATATTTTGACTTTTGTGGACACCCTGAATTGAAATGAGGAAAGATTCTGGGTATACAGGCATGCAAAATATTCATTTGTTTGTGTTGGATGGATTATTCACCTTAATTCTCTTCTTAATAGTAATTAATTGGTGACAAAAATATAGCACTTAATGCTGGGTTATTGATGAAAAACTGCCACATAATTATGGATCTGTAACTGAAGTAAGCTTAGACTATTATTTTCTTTCTAAAATACCATACTTTTCATTTTCCAGTGCATAGAGATCCATTTGAGAATATTTACTGCGTAGTCAGAGGACACAAGGATTTCATTCTGCATCCACCAATAGATTTACCATGGATACCATATGAGACTTTGCCTGCTGCTAGATATGAATCTATTAAAAATCCTGGAGCCTCTCCCACTTACAAAATTGTTCCATTGGGGACTGATCAGAATAACGGAAACTCAAAAGAATTGACAGAAGGCTGTAAAACTGAAAAAGATGATTCTTCAGAAGCTTGCATGAGAAAAGAGTGCGGAAATTCACATAACACTACATCAGCCGAGAGTGGTAGCATTAGCAAAATTGTTGATGATTTATCTGAATCCAAAATTTGTGAGGAGACTGTGGCAGAAACCTTAAAATCGGAAAGTATGGAAGCTTTGTTTACAGATTCTAGTAAATCTAATGTTCCATGGATTTGTATTGATCCTGAAAAGCCAGATCTAAATTCTTATCCATTGTATGCTAACGCAACCCAAGTCAAAGTTCGAGTACATGCTGGAGATGTTCTCTTTTTGCCAGCACACTGGTTTCATCATGTCAAACAATCTCATGGATGTATTGCTGTAAATTATTGGTACGACATGAAGTATGATCATAGGTATGCAAACCAAGCATTCATCACTGCCTTGCTCAGGAAATCTGGATTGAATACAGGTTGTCCACCTCTCTTCTGAATACTTGTTTTAATAATTTTATTTTATTATCTTTAACTAATCATTGTTAGCAAATAAATTATGTAAACATATTTTTGTATTATTTACGTCAACATTCCATAGGTAATAAATTCCATACTCATGACTGCTTAATGAATTTGTTGTAGAAATGGGAGGACAATGATGTAATTGAACAAAGGAGAACCAAGTCATGAATGTTCTCTTTATTTAAAATGACAATTATTGCTGAACTCAGAAGTGACAATGTCTGTAAATATGGGAATGGTTTATTGATACAACAATTAACAGAACAAAGAATATAGTTCATACAGTGGCGTACCATCCCTTTGAGGAAAATGGCCTAACCAATTCCGACTCAGTGTATGAGGAAGTCAATGCTTGATTCTGTATCACTTATGACCAGGTTTTAAAATTTAGTATCACAAATAAGTAAAGTTTATGGGCGATACTGCTATCTTAAATTTTCTGATGCAATTTTCTCTAAATGCTACTCAATCTGCTTATAAATAGCAATAGTTTATCATTTTTGTCTACACAACAAGTGAAGAGAACTGTAAATGATTAAATAGTTAAAACATTAATTTTTGAAAGAGGAAGGTTATTAGTTTCCTATTATTATTCGTCAAAGCAAAAAAAGTTATCTCACTTCCTAGGTAGCTATCTTGCCTAGTTGCCTCATTTCCCCCTTCAGATGCTGGTAGATGAAACTCTGACAGTGCTCTCTTTGTTATATATTCCTTAAAATAGTTATGATAAAATATGAGCTGCATTAAGTAATAATGTTTTAATCAATAACATTTTAATATTTCAATCGAAAAAAATATAGCATAATACTCTCATAATGCACCTCATTAGCTCATAGGTCTTTTATTTTAGATTAGATTTATTAAACGGACAAAATACCCTCTTCCCATTGTACATACAAGTATATATAAAGATAGAATGATATAAATAACATTTAAAAACAGAAAATAAAGTATCTCAATACCAATGTGTATTACAACAAAACAATGCATATGTGAACCTTAAAGATGTAGAAAATTGTAAATTATTTTACATACAACTGAAATACACAAAGCTTTCTATTGCACAAGAAAATATAAAAACCAAAAAGATATTTCACGATATTGAAATCTGTTTTACAAAGTACACTAATACTATACAAATCAAAATAATATAAATTGAAATTTGCAAAATAATATAAATTGAATATTAATCAAGTACACAAGCTGGATAATTATATTTCTCAAAAAAAAAAAAAAAGAAATACCTCTGTCTTTATAAAATAACAGCAGTACAAAATTTTCCAAATATAACGAAAGTACAAAATACAGAGCTATACTACATATCTATACATCATAAAACTGTTTTAATGAACTTTAAAACTTAAAATAAAGTTTAAAATTACTGTACATGAACTCACTAAAACTAGGTAATTAACACTGACATATTATAGAATTTTCTTGAAGCAAGGCTTTATTTAATTGTATGATATTTGTATTAAATATATCTATAGAGAGGGCACTAAGGAATTCATTGCTTAGTTGTTGCATCCTAGTAATTGGTGAATTACATAAGTAATTTTTTACATATTTATCATTGACAAAGGTATTATTATTTGATCTTGTGATATGTTTAGGAATCCTAATTTGAATATATGATAGTAATTTGGAGCAGCCAAAAGTGGTATATATGAGAACGTTAAAAGTTACATAAATTGTACAATAAAAATTAGAAGAATTTAGATTTTATTAATTGTTGGCTACTTCAACATGATATCTTTCTATTCTGGAGAAATTAAGCAAATCTGCTCTAAGTTGTTCAATTTTTTATCCATTCGGTTAGATAAAGGACATCCCTTCTGAATAATTACAAACCTTATGATTTAACTCCCGCTAGCACATTATTCATTTGATTTCATCGAATATAGCTCACTTCGTTATAAGCTTAACAATCATCTTCTTCTTTTGCTATCAATAAAAAAATTGCTTTGACATATCCCAATTCGAAAATGGCGGTGGAACCTCAAATACTGTAAAAACAAGGACATTTTAATGAACGGCAAGTAAAACATACATTTATCATTCCTTTAGATAAAATAAATATATATACGTATCTGAATCAAAACAAGTTTGGCAGCACTTTTGAGAATTCTATTGTGGAATGTAACCAGTCTAACGAAGGTCGACTCACAATCGTCTCAAATTTCGGATTTTCCGAATTTTTCTTCACGCATGACAGATGAGTTACGAAAGTTCCTGGATGTTTGAGGTTGCTGATTCGATCAAAGGTTGGAAAGGCTGAAAAAGTTGGATTTTAAATCTGTGATAGAATATTTAGGAAATGTTTGTGAATCTAATTACGATAACTGCATATTGTGGAGAGGTGCGCATTTGAGTAACAGTTGATGATTCGATTATGGATGAATTAGAGACTGTGTACGACGTATTTAGATGTCATGTCTTTCTGCTGGTGAAGTAAATTGTGTATTAAAAAAGTATTAAGAGTTAAGAAATGGAAGAATTAGAAGATAAGTTTTGTTATGTCTACAGCTCTTCTGTTTATGCAAGACTGCAAATTAAAATGCAAGTATTGAATATCGTAATGCAGTTCCTGTCATATATGTTATACTTTACCAGTAACAATTTATGATATTACAGAGGTACTCTGGAGGGAGAAAGACACAAACCAGAATACGACAAATTAATTGAGAATCCCATTCTGAAGTTTTCGGGTCTGTATCAAGAAGGTAGAGAAGATTTGTTTGTCGTATGTCAAGTGTATGCAGATGGCAGACCTCTTTCACTTCCAGTTACTTCTTCATATAAATCTTTTACTACTAGATGGAAGTAAGTAACTATTCTGTGAAAAAATTGGTTTGATTATTATTAAATTTCCTTAAGCCATTCTTCTTCCTTAGTAAACAGTGCCGCGGAAGCACTGCTTTTCGCGTATTAAATTAGTGAAAGTCGTATGTATTTAATTGGCGAAAGTTTTTCTTTAAATATTTTAAGGTCTACTTAAAATAATTTTGTGTTGTTTTAAACCACAGAAATTCTTGATTATAGATATGTGGATTTTCGTCGTGGATATAACATTTTTTATTTACCAAACCTTTTTGGTTATTTTGAATGCTATTTATATGAAATATTTTCGTAACTTAAAATTTAAAAAAATGTTTCTAATATAATCGGGTAACATGCATTTCAGTTGGTCCGAATGGATAACTCTTCCAGTGATGTTTAGTGACCTCCCTCGCAATGCTCAATTGTGTCTAACTATTTATGATTGTATGGGACCATCGCAAATCATGACAGTTGGAGGAACTACAATATCCCTATTTGGAAAGCATGGAGTATTCCGCCAGGTGAGAGTATAACTGTGAATTATCCCGCAACTTTCACATTCAGGTGAAATGCTTGGGATTGAATTTCAGTCAAAGAAACTCCTATAAGTAGGTCAATAATAAAGCAAAAAACATTGAGTGATGTAAGTTACCCCAATAGCTCTTATA
The DNA here is from genome assembly GCA_000376725.2 of Ladona fulva. NCBI lineage: Eukaryota > Metazoa > Arthropoda > Insecta > Odonata > Libellulidae > Ladona > Ladona fulva. Next base: position 1,658,050 of record KZ308236.1, read on the forward strand.
TCCCCGCTCAGCTTTTATGTTTAATTGGTAAGGAAGGAGAATATCACTGTAAAACCCCAAACTACCTCTAATTAAAAATGTTTATAACAAGTTCCATGCGTTAGAATTTCTATGCATCTTTTGATCTGCAGGGAATGGTCGATCTTCGTATATGGCCCAACCAGGTTGCTGATGGAAGTTTTCCCTCAAGCACTCCTGGGAAATCAAGAGATCTTGGAAAGGAGCAAATGCAAAGACTTGCCAAGGTATTATATTTAATGAATAGCAGGTGTGGAAAAGTGACTGTGACTCAAAACCAGTTCTGCCATTTTCTGGCAAGGTATTCTATCCACTAAACAACCATGTTACATCTCTTTCCATGCCAGAAAGTGGGAGACTTGGGTTCGATTCCCTGTCATGTTGCTATTTTTCACACCTTGTTATTCCTTGAGATTCAGCTGCATGGCTTTTCCATGCTAAGTCAATCACCTTTTCTTAATCCTGATGATATTTCATTTAAGCGTCACCAATATAATCTTTTTATTCAAATTGGATGTGATATAACTTTACTTTGTATTTTATCCATTCTTGATGTGGCCAAATGGTTTTCCCCATTCATTACATAAATACTGGAATATTTTGGAAAATTATTTTCCTCAAACTTAAATGAGCAGTATTTTTTTTTGCTGCATGAATTTCAATTAAGTTATACCTTGTTGTCTGCTCATCATTTCAACAATTTCTCTCATATGATGGCATTATAAATTTTGGTAATTACTTCAGATTCATCTAAGTTTCATAACTTCCATCTCATAGTTTAAGCTTTAAAAATTGAGTATCTGCATGATTTTTAAAATGATTTAGCAACTAATGTATCTGCATGAATTGCATCAGTTTTTAACACATCTTTTGTAAAAAATCAAATAGACTTTTATCATTCTTACAGATTGTTAACTTTCTTGACTTCTTTCTTCACAAAACTGGAACCAATCTGCTCTTTCGAGTCTTTTATAAATTCCAAATCTTTGTTAAAGTATCTTTGTTGATAAGGAAATATTATTTAAGCCCTGTGTGAATAATGAAGAAATTTTAAGGGTTTAAATTGACTTGGAAACCCTGAATTCTGCATATAATTATAATGCTTCATGATCTGATACATGAATGGAATCTCACATCTAATGTGTAAATGGATTTATATTTATGAACGTACATATAATCTTTGTTTTAGTTGACCAAGAAACACCGAAACGGCCAAATGATCAAGATCGATTGGCTAGATCGCCTTACTTTTCGTGAAATTGAGATGATCAACGAGAAAGAAAAGAGAAGCTCGGACTGCATGTATCTTATGGTTGAGTTTCCTGTGATAGAAGTGAATTCAGTACCGGTAAGTTTAGCACATTTGAATCAGCTGCACTATTAGTAGAAAACAGGATTATTAAAAAATTTTGAAGCCTTATCCCTAAGGTATGTTTCCTTCCTGAAATGTGAGAAAATGCTTCTTGTAAAGTTGATATCATTTTTTCGATGAAAGGTGAATACAAATCATGTTGGAATGAACTTGCAGAGTTGCTGTACTCTTTGAAGAACTATGAATGGATGAAACCTGAATAGTCACTAAAACGGAAAAATATATTGCTAAAAATAAGTTAGAAATTAATGACTACATTTCCTCTTTATGAAAATTACACCAGTTCAGAATTTGCATGATTTAGATATTTAATATGAAATTTGTTTAATCAACAAAACATAATGCTATTTTAATTTAGAAGTCAAGCAATTAACGTTACAAGTTGGTAGTGGGTGATGTAGTGTAGCAGAGCTTACTAGGTAGAATATAAGATGTTACCAAAACAGGAAATTTTGCCAAAAGAAAATTTGTTAGATTTAGCAACAAAATTGATAAATTTGCAACTATTCTATGATGATGCTTTTATTATATTATTGGATCAATTCTTAAGATTTTTCCCTTGCAAAATGACTTTTTTAAAAAGATAGGCACTCTATTGTTGATATCTTGAGCATTTGATATTTCCTTTTGATATGAAACTATAAAATATAACTCAGTAAAATTAATTCTTTTAGTTCATACTCAGTAGATAAGTGAAGTGATCACTGTTTTAAAGTAGTTTGAATTTACCTCTCTTTACAGCATGCTGTGGTCTACTATGAGAAGGATGGGGATGAAGTTTACCAATTCAGAGTCCAGGCTGACATTGTGACAGTGCCAGACAATGAAATACTTCAGGTGAGAAAGATATGAGAAATGTAAGAATCAAAATAATTCTCCAATTGGCTTACGTCTTAAGGTTTCTTCTTTTGGGAAGACGTAATCCACTTAAGAAGTTCCTATACTTGTAAAGAAGCCAATAAAATACATTTATAGTTCTCCCTGTGTTAGGTTCATAGCATTCAAACTATTGTGATTGTTAGTCAAAGAGGGAGATTCAAAATGAAGTTGATGAGCCTTGAAATTTGTTTCCTTAAAGAGCTCTGCTCGTACAAAAGATCATGGTTTAGATGAAATGGACGGATTATTTAACTCAGTGTCTAGAATTAGGAAGTGGCTGTGTGCTAATTTGCTCTATATTGTGGTTTTCTCAGGATAACCTCGTTGAAAGCAAACATCATAAGCTTGCTCGTAGTCTTCGCAGTGGAGTGTCGGACAAGGATGTAAAACCAAATGCAACAGTTCGAGATACTCTGAACACTATTGTTGGTTATCCACCAACAAAGCAGTTGACCACGGAAGAGCAAGATTTGGTTTGGAAATTCCGCTTCTACTTAAGTAACCAGAAGAAGGTATGTATTCATAATGTTAATGTGGTATAGTGAAGTTAAAAGCTCATGGTGTCAGTTTAGAATTTTTTCTTAGTCTGGTTAATTCTACTTGCAAGAAATAAGGCAGCAAAGGGTTTGATTAGCTTTATGTGTATTGCAGTGACAATACAGAGCAATATATCTATGACATTGAGGTGCACAGCATTTTTAGCTTAATGTCTTGCTTTCTATTCATAAAGAATCTTTCCTATTCTCTGCATGTAGCCCATAAGCTTTCAATTTCACTGTACAGGTATACTTCACTTAAGGAACAACTCATTGACAAAACTCTTGATTATCCTGCTATGATATTTTTCAAGTGGTTTGAACAGTGTTTAAAAGAGTACTTTACGGAAAAGAAAGCCTTCAAGCTTGACATATTTTTTAAGCAGTAAACATGTGCTATTATTTTATGAAGTCAATGTTCAAGTAACTTCATATTGTTTTATCTTCATTGATGACCTACAATTTTACGTTTGGGATCATCAGTAGAAGTAAGGTAGTTATTATGGTCAAAATTATTTCATTAGTGGTACAAATTAAATTAAATATATTTATGACATATGAGCGCTAATTTAATAAAAGAATTAAAAATTTTATGACTTCATGAAATTAGGGAGTGGTTTCTCATTTTTTTCCAAGATATATACCATTAACTAAAATTGTAAATTATTATTTGCATATTATAAATTACTAATAGATGATATATTATTAATCTAATAAAACTCATTCAGAATATAAATAACTAGTTGCTTATAAACTGTTAAATAGTAATTACTCACTCATTCCATCAGTAAAGTGTGATCACTTCTGATTTTCTTTCTTTTTAAAGGCTTTGACAAAATTTCTGAAATGTGTGAACTGGAAGCTTCCTGGTGAAGCAAGGCAGGCATTGGACATGGTCCAACAGTGGGCACCTATGGATGTTGAGGACGCTCTTGAACTTCTTAGTCCAAACTTCAGTCACCCGGCTGTTCGACGTTATGCAGTCACAAGGCTTAATCAGGCTCCAGATGAGGTAATTAGAGATATAAAACAACCCTTGTGACATTTAGTTAAGATGTTATTTTAATATTCCCTCCTCCTTTATCAACAAGGTTCTTAAGTGATAATATTATGTGCAAATGCCCTCTTACATTCTACAGACAACAATTAAAAATAAAAGCAAATAAGAATTAAAAGACAAATTAAATAGCATAAAAGATTCACAATGTTAGGAACGTTTGTATAATAAATAAAGTAAAGATGATGTTATAAATATATTTTACAAAAAAATAACATCAGCTTCGCAATAAAATTATTTAAGCACGTTTTCAGTTATTTTCTTAGTAAATGTTTTTATCCTGTACAGGAATATTTAGAGAAATGACTTAGAGAGTGATTCTTACGTACCTTGACTTGTCCTTTATATACTTGTATGTCATTGGATTAATAAAACTATTACTATTAACTTGCATATAATAGATTTTTCATGTAAACACTCAAATATTTTAAGAAGGATAAGAATTAAAAGAAGGGATAAGTCCACAATATTACATTTTGTAATAAAATATTGTTTACCCAATATAAAGTAGAATCTGTAATAAATCATGATGTAAAATATTCTTCTATAAACAAGGATCAACTGAACCAGAATTTAGGATGAATTAATGAATTAATATTATGGATATACCCTTATATCTGTGTGTTGATGCATCAATAGTCAATGTGGGTTTATTGTTACAGGATTTACTGTTATACCTTCTTCAGCTGGTTCAGGCATTGAAGTATGAAAACTTTGAAGAAATCAAAGAAGGGTATAGGAGATTAATGGATGGGAAAGATCACGTGAGCCACAACTTACCTCAGGTTTCTGATAAAGACGGAACATTTCAACCAGAGAGATCCAGGTATTGACGCAGAAATTAAAGTTAAATCAGACTTAAGGTCATAATTTCATTTAACAAAATACATGATACTTTGGTGTTAATAAGGGTTTCATAATTTGATATTAAAAAATAGACAAAAATTTTAACTTCCAATTTGTTAAAAATAATGGGTAAACTTAATTCAACAATTTTTCACATCATTGTTAATTTATTTCATTCTTATTTGGGGATAGCTCTAGCATGGTAAAAAGGTCATCGAGTTGTCATCCCTCTGATGAAACCTATGGAAAGAAGAACTTTGATGATATAATTCAAGGAGGTGGAGATGGTAATATCATCCCATCTATTTTGGATGGAATGCAAGATAAGTGTGATAGTAATTTTGGCCGTGCAGAGACAGAGAACAAGATGGAGTGGTTGGATCAGCCATACGACCTAGCAACATTCTTAATTCACAGGGCTTGCCAGAACTCAACTCTGGCTAATTACTTTTATTGGTAAGAAATAGTCTTTCATAGAAATTTAAAAAAGATTTCTTCATCTTTAGCTTTCTGGGAGGGAATCAAAATTATGCATTTGTTGTATTTAATATCCACCGAATTCTTACTATGAATGGAGTTTTTTTGTTTAAACAATCTACAAATTAGATGGAAGGTGTCTCTTTAATCTGAAGCAATTATTAAGACCATCTCAGTCAATTCTTCCATCTCTTACATGTCTTAATGTATTTGGCAGGATTAAATAATAGATTTCACAAAAGAGAGTTAAGAACAACAGATGAATGAATTTTTATGCAAAGGAAACATGAGAATGTCACTCAAGTAAAATATCTTGAGTTGAGAATTTTAAAATTCTTTTATATCTTTATACCATCCTTTATGAAAGGAGTGAGAAAGTAGTAATGCACATTCAGCTAATTTTATTCTATTTAGCCATTACCTCCTGTTTAATTTAATTAGCTTTTTATTCTTTTTTGCGAGAAAGTTTTAAATTACACCTGTAAATTTAAATTTCAAATATAATTTAAGTATAAATTAACATTCATATTATTATTAAAATTGGAATTGAAATTATAAATTCAAATTATAATTATATCACAGCAAACTTAAATTATACAGCACTACCTCTTCTTGGTAGAGTAATTCTTCCACAGGAAAACTGCTTTACTAATCTCGTAGAAGTGTATCCTTTTTTTGTTGTGATAGTGGACTTCTAAGAAATTAAGGATGCATCAGTTGAATTCATGATTACATCATCCAAAATTATTGCAAATTGATGTGATAATAGGGCCTCTTGATTAACTGGATTTTTGCATATTTGAATTGTATTTTATGAAAAATCTAATTTTTTGAATACTTGAAAACATTTCCTTCAGGTATCTTTTGATTGAATGTGAAGACCAAGACCCAGCTGTGAAGCAAGATAGTAGAGTGAAGGATATGTACATTACAGTGATGAAGCGATTCTCTCAGGTAAGGAGGCTAAATACCCTATGAAAGCCAGGTTATTCACTTTAATTTATCAACAATTGGAATTATTAACATACAAAGTTAGAATTTTATTAACTTTAGAGTTTGAAAAGTATATTCCTTAAGCATTGTTTGTCTTGGTATCTTAGTGTCTCCTGCAAGCTAACGTTACTTTGTTTCTTGTGAATATTTATTTTACTACTTTTGCTTAAGACCTTGATAATGTCTGTCCCATCAAAATTATTATTATTGTTATTTCTCTCATAGGTTTACATTACCAAAAATGTTCATGTAAATTTTTTCTGGTGATTGTTACCTATCACATTACAATGTAATCATTAAAGAATTAAGGATTACTTTCATAGCTTTAACAAGTTCACTGTGGATACCCTCATTTCCAATGCATTTATTACTCCAATGGTGGAGTGATCCATAGTGAACATGTTAATTCATTAATTAGTCTCAGTAATGTCATTGTAATGTATTAAATGTATACCCCACATAACTAATCATAGGACTTATATTTATGCCACATGACTAATCATACGACTTACTTTAACTATACCAAATAAACGTTTGTAATTTCCATGTTCATTCCAGACTCTAAGCAAAGGCAGCCTGGAATGGCAAAAGAGAAGGGCTTTCCTCAGTCGGCAGCAAACTTTCATTGATAAATTAGTGAAATTGATGAAGAACATAGCTAGAGAAAGTGGTAACAGGAAGAAGAAGGTTAGTCAAAGAGTTTTATTGTTCCATTCAAATTTATAATTTTGTGAGTTACGCTTTCCCTAAATTAGAAGAAAATTAGTTTAAAATTTACAGTTTTACTACATCTCAAGATAAAGCATGAAACAGGTGTATATTTTTCTAAGAAAAACAACAAAAATGGTTGATAATAATAGCAATTGGGTTTTGGTTCTTATTTAGTTCCTTAATTAGATAGTAATTTTGGGGAATGAATATCATAGAAAATCAAATCATCATAGGAAAGAAAAATAAACAGATTGTGTAAGTAAAGAAATATTTACTGCTTGATGTTGGTTGTAAGATTCAAAACCTCATTGGCATTTATATTTATTATATCGTTAGTGGTGCATGAAAATGAATATGTTTACATACTCTTGTTGTAAAAATATTTTACTGTTATTAATTTGTGTATCAGGGAATTCATCTGTGAAAAGATATTTTAAAATATAGTGACAGTAGCTTAATTATGTTATATATTAAATTTCTTTTAGTTGAATAACATGATTATAATGTTTGTTCCTATTTTCAGAAAAAACTGATTCCATCAACTTAGTCCTTTCACATATCTTATTTTCTGTTAATGATTTTGGCACTCTTCCTTAATGAATTTCAGAAAACACTTCTTTATAGCTTTATATACCACTAGACCATAAGGCTAATATTATTTCCCTTTCATTTAAGAAAAAAAACTTATAAAAATAATTTTCAAGGTGAGCTTTGATGTAAATACCTAAAAATTGGGCAATTAAAGAGATGAATTTCAGTTATAAATACTATAAATAAACAAGACTCATAATCATTGCTCTTGTCAATAGTTTCATTTCTTACCATAGTAGCTTACACTTACTTGGTTTTCTTCCCTTTTCCGGCGTTTGTAACCATGTGTAACCTGAGGTTTGGTTTATATATCCTTCTCTATAAATCTGTGATGGGACAGATATAGAAAAAAACTTTCCAAGTGATTTAATTATTTATGTGATCACAAATCTAATGTCTTTTCTCCTTCCTTACTCACAGACTGAAAGGTTGCAGGCTCTGTTGGCAGATCCTGATTCCTTTAAAATAAATTTTGCCAATTTTGATCCTCTACCATTTCCTCTGGATCCTGATGTTAAAATAAAAGGAATACAGCCAGAAAAGTAAGTGAATCTGCCAATAAAATACGATTAACAGTGAGAGCAAAATTTAATTTAGTATGTAATAGCAAGTTTGCATTTAAAGAAAATATATTAGTTTGAGAAAGAAAAAAGTTTTAGTATATTAATGACAGTAGCTGATTCAAATCTCAGCCGTACTTTTTGTCTCAGAAGAAGAGGACAGCTTTAATTTTGCCTTAAGGTTTTTACTTGTCATGCGATGAAAGTCTTAAATGGATTTTATTATTTGTATTTTAAAAAAATTTATTTAACCAAGATATTTTTGTGCTAGAAATTGAATGGTAATGCTCAAATCCCAAGGTCCTGGGTACGAGTCCCTGCTAATCATGTATTTCTGGTTAGGGATTGGTTGTGTGTTTTTTATTATTAATGGATGTTAGTGAGGGCACCACTGAAACAAATAAATTAATTAATTAAGCACTTATATTGTCCATTTCTCAAGGGTTGTTGACAAGGTAATTCTAATTCCAGGGCTACTTTGTTCAAGTCAGCTTTGATGCCATCTCGCCTCACTTTCTGTACAACTGAAGGGACAGAATATGTCGCTATTTTTAAGAATGGGGACGATCTACGTCAAGATCAACTCATTCTGCAAATCATCACTCTCATGGATAAATTGCTGAGGCGAGAAAATTTGGATCTTAAGCTGACTCCCTACAGAGTGTTGGCAACTAGCAGCAAGCATGGTTTTCTCCAGTTTATTGAGTCTACACCTGTCGCTGAAGTCCTGGCCACTGAAGGAAGCATCCAGAACTTTTTTCGGAAACATCATCCTTCTGAAAACGGTCCTTATGGAATTGCTAATGATGTTATGGATACGTACATTAAAAGTTGTGGTAAGGGTTCTTTAGCGTAGGTGTATTCAGTTAGCTTTTTAGAAATCTCATAGAGGTAGTGGAGTTCACGAATTTTCATATTTTTGCATTCTGTAGGAGCATTACATAGTTCCCCAGAAGCTCTCTGATGCCAGGTGTTAATTTTGTGGTGGAATGTTTATATATAGTCATGCAAATACTTATATGCTCCAGTAATATTGTATGTGAATGATTGCATCTAGTAACGTTTCAGTGAAGATTGATATCAGTATTATGGTTTGTAATTTTATATAGTTCAAGTTTTTTGAGCAACAACTTTGGGGTCAAATGATTCTTGAGATGTACATTTGAGGGTTTAATATCTCTCATCAAAAAGTTCACATTGCTTAATCTTCATCATGCAAATCATAATTAACATAAGAGCATTGTTGAATAGGGATAGTGGTTGAAATTGTGTGTTTGCTCTAATCATAATATTAATTTTGTTTTAGCGGTATAATTTGAATATATTCCTTGATCATTTTCTTCATTCTAATATCTATTGTAGCTTGCATTATCTGCAATCATGTGGCTATTGGAGTAAGTTAAGTATAAAATATATAACACCAATTTAGCTGTAATTTTAAGTACAATTCTCAGAATTTAGCCACAATTTGCATTTCAAAGCATTTAGTGATAAAATCCCACAAACATTTTATTTGACAAGATTGAGTGATCAGCAAAAATGACGATAATTTTCATGGACCAAAATCCAAATTAATCCAAAAGCAGCTGCAAATTAAGGGCATTCTAAGGAAATATATATGTACTCAGGGCAGGCAGAAACATTATTTGAATTATTTCAAATTTCTTTTTCAGCGGGGTACTGTATCATCACATATCTTCTTGGAGTTGGAGATAGGCATTTGGATAACCTACTCCTCACTACATCTGGAAAGCTCTTTCACATAGATTTTGGCTACATTCTGGGAAGGGACCCAAAACCACTTCCACCTCCCATGAAACTCAGCAAGGAAATGGTCGAGGCAATGGGAGGAGTCAATTCTGAAAACTACCAAGAGTTCCGGAAGCAGTGTTATACTGCTTTTCTACATTTACGCAGGTAAGACTTTTACAAAACGAAGACATTTGAAAGGTTAAACGGAAGTTTTCTTACTTTAACAATTCTCATGTCTGTGTATTTTAAGCTTGTTGAATTTTTTTGAAAGGTATATGAAAAGAATACCAATATAATTCAGCATTGTTAACAGGCTTTATGGTAATATTCATTCAATATCAATGTAGACTTCTTATTTAATCTTCTTAAATTATTTAATGAAATTATTTAATCATATCAAAAGTACTTATTGTGAGATTGGAAAAAACTAAGAATTATTTTATTAAGTCAAAATGAAATTATTTGAATGGTAGTTAATGGCCTCTGCAGTGCAAAAGTTAAATTTTTTGTCATTTATGTATTTGTATATAAATCAACCTTTAGTGGGAAGTAAGATAGTAAGAATAATTTTATTTATAATCGATGTGATTTAGCTTTACTTGGTGGAACAACATTGAAAAGAAATTAAAACTTTGTAGTTTCCACAAAGATTTGACTAATGACCAGTTTCTACTCATCTGAGTCGTCATCAGGTGTTCAGGACATCATCAATCTGATCATGAATTAAATGAGTCAAAACTGGTCATCTGTAAAATCTGTGTGGAAACTACAAAGTTTTCATTTCTTTTATAATTTTATTTGACATTTGTAGAAGTGGTCTTCATTAGTTTATTTTACCTGTTCAAGTCACTGAGCTCAAAAGATATATGATTATCTTTGGGGAGATTTGTAGGCTTATTTGAAACCTTTGGTCATCTGCATTCTGGACCATTGGCCGTGCCATAGCAATCGGGTCTGATTAGAAGACTCTGCTATAGAAAATAATGTCATTCTTATAAATTTGTTTGTTTTGAGCTGTCAAACTTATAGATAATTCATGAAAGTTATTCTAGAAAACAAAGCTGAATCATTTTATTAACATTTAGGTAACTCTCATAATTCTTCACTTTAATTTTAACTAAACACTTGTTCAGCGTATAATGAAGTGGCTTTTCTTTGCAGGCATGCAAATCTCATTCTGAACCTTTTCTCTCTAATGGTGGATGCAAGTGTTCCAGATATTGCATTAGAACCAGATAAAGCTGTGAAAAAAGTTCAGGATAAGCTGAGGCTTGACTTGGGTGATGAGGAGGCAGTGCATTTTGTGCAGAATTTACTCGATATTTCTGTAACTGCTGTAATGCCAGCTCTTGTGGAACAATTTCATAAATTTGCACAGTATTGGAGGAAGTGAAAGAGCTTTAGGGAATCATTAATATTTACAAAAAGAATATTTATCTATAACTAAGCATTTAGGGTGTAAATGATTATTTAATTTAAATCCATTAAACTATAGATATATTTAAATCATGCTATTAAATTGGCATGTCGGATTTTATAATATATTTTGTACTTAAATATTATATACAATGAACATACAAAGGCTGTGAAAAATAATGAAACTTAAAATGAAAAAAGTGAATTTAATAAATATTTTTAAATGTCCTTTGCATACTTCATACAGATATTTCAGTTCAGTGCTTTATCATTGCTTCACTGAGTCATTTTAGACAACTTCAAATTCTTGGCAATATCATCATGAATAAATTGTGCTGTTAATAAAATTATATTTTGTTTTTATGAGAGCTACATTAAATATCATAACACACAAGTTAAATATGTCTCTACATTTAGAATTTTTATCTTGAGAATAACAAGTTACAGATATCTGGTAAAGAAACATGTTGATTGCAGTAAATCAGAAAAAAATATGCTTTATCAGTTGTAAAAGAAACTCTTAATCATCTGAGTTTGTTCTCTTCTGAATCTAAGAAAAATAGGTATGGTTTTTGTTAATGATTGTTAAGGTAATGCAATTACCTCCTTCGTGGATTTATGTGAGTCATTCTATATCAGGATTATTTTATGGTTATCATATCAGGGTGGTGCTCAAAATCTGCCATTTTCTCATTACTAACAAAAGGGTTATTGATTTCAGTGAATGGTTATTTTAATATGAATAAATTAATGATGTGTTATTGGCAATCGGTGAAAGAATAAGTAAAGTGTTTGTCAGCAAGTGATTTGGTGCATAAAAGATAGATTTCATAATGTATCCTTCAGAGTTGTTTAATTTTTAGGCTTGCATCGATTGCGTGAAAGGAGAAGATTAGAAAACTACAAAGATTATCTACCGAATTCATGAAAACGATGGAAGAAAAAGAAATAGACTATTTCAGCTTCTTTATGAGTAAACTAATCAATAGAATCAAGATGAGAATAAAATTTGTAAAATTTTAGTCATTAATTGAGCTTTTTGCATCCATTTTCAAGTATGATTGAAGTATAGTAAATGAAAGGGTGATTAAAATGCCCTATCAGATAAGTGATTATATTTTATCTGAATTTTATTCTAAGAATGTTTTGCTGATTTTTTTTTACTGGAAGAGTCTGGATTCCTCTACTGTAATCAAGTCTGTTGTATGGAGTTGCTTATTCTACCTATGAGGAACTATTGACAATATTTACTTCTATTCTAGATACCATTGTTCTTCATTTCGAGAATAAGGTTCTTATACCTATAAAACTGCCATCTTATCTATTGCCAAACGTCACTTTGTCATGAGTATCCTATATTGAAGACTGGTTAGCTTAAGAAATTTTAGTAGGGACAAAATTAGATAGGATTTGGTTTCCTCACAAAACTGTTCATCTTGAAATAGTGGTATTTATCTTATAAATTGTTGAACTTGAAAAATTTTGTAACTACTTCATGGGACTTGCTCAAGTTATGCTCAACATAACTTCAGCTCTAATACTGCTATTTGTTGTTGTGCTATAAAGAGAGTGTTTTACGTGTAGATTAGGAGACAAGTTTCATAATAATTCCTGAGATTGATTTTAGTTCTTGCAGAATATAAGAAAGAAATGAGAAAAATCACCATCGGTCTCAAAAATTTTCTTAGATGCTACATCATCCTGTTGTTTATTTGCGTATTTCCTTCTATAATTAATGTATTAGAGAACTGGATACGTTCATGTAGCATTTCTGAGATAATAAGTTACATTGCTGTGCAAGTTCCAACCATGAAAATCATTTGAGACTGATAAGAGGTTGCTTGAAATACTCTCAGAGCTTGCATTTGGATAGAAAAAACATTCATTCTATGTTTACAGGTCAACTTGTTTAAATTTAATTAATTTTTTGTCATTTATGTATTTGTATATAAATCAACCTTTAGTGGGAAGTAAGATAGTAAGAATAATTTTATTTATAATCGATGTGATTTAGCTTTACTTGGTGGAACAACATTGAAAAGAAATTAAAACTTTGTAGTTTCCACAAAGATTTGACTAATGACCAGTTTCTACTCATCTGAGTCGTCATCAGGTGTTCAGGACATCATCAATCTGATCATGAATTAAATGAGTCAAAACTGGTCATCTGTAAAATCTNAAAATTTTCTCATTTTAGAATTTATTATGATGACACTTTATTTATCATTTATGCATTGGTTTTTGTGCAACTTAATTCATTCCTTCAGTTTATGTATTTTTCTTATAGCTTTAATAGTTATTGATATCTTTTGTTCTCTCTATCAGAAGTCAACCAAAGAGTCTAATGAAAAGAAAACAAGATATATCATTAAAATGGCAGCACTGTTGTAGCTTTTCAGCATGGAAGAAACCTTGATGTTAATCAGTGTTTTAAACAAAATGTTAATTTGTAATACTTTGAAAAATTTTAGTCGTATTCCTGAAGAACTACATTCATAGTTTTTATGGATAAGAGAAATTCCTTCTTAAAAGTGTTTTCACTTTAAAATGTCACATAAATCTTTTGATGGGAAATAAAAGTTATACCTTGTTCATTGGTTATAATTTATTTTTATGAATTCCATTTCATTCCTAAATTCCTTATTTAAACAGCCTGTGCTTGCTTACAAGCTCTGAATATTGAGGGCAACCAGCAGTTTTGCTCCATATGGTTTTTATTCCTGTTTTCAGACAGTTTCCTGCAATAAAAATAGTGGTGTCATCCATTTTTCAGCACAGTTTGAGCTTTACTCAGGTGTTTTTAGCAATTATTGTTTTAAGCTTAACAGTGAATGAGTAATATTCAATAAAACTTAGCTATGCTTCTCAAAATAATTTTTTATTATATTATTATTATAATATTAAAACATAGGAAAGGTATTCCAAAACTCACAACCGAAGGCAAATTATCATCATGAGCAGCAATTATATTTTAGGAAATATAAAAATTAAATTTAATATTTAATTTAAACAATGAGAAATATTACTATTATAGATCTAAGATAATGTAGAAACCAAACAAAGTGGAACATAGTAAATAAATAGTCACTATTCACTGATAGCACTGTGACTAAATCAACAAAAAGTGTTGAAGGATAGACTACTTTGATTGTTGAAATACAAAGAATAATAATCTTGGAACAATCAGGAATATAGTTTAGGATGACAAAATCATAAGGGAAAAGAAACTACAATAAAACCTAAGGTGGAAATCTGCAAATCTATAATAATATAACTGCATATATGAAAGGTTTTTCACAGGAAAGGCCCTCTATACTGCAGAGCCTGTATACTGTCAACAGAAATTTAATTTCTTCAACCTCTCAAATCAACAAGAGGTATTAGCACCTGTTAAAAGAGGAATGAAATTTTCTTTCTTACAAAAGTATTTACCATTTGCTTACTTTTCTTCAAAGATGGTTTACCATCTTGAAGGAATGGACGAACCATTATCCCTATAGTATAGAGTACACTAAACTAGGAACTAGAATTCCCTACATCATACAAGTACTGTGTTAAATTGAAGCTACAAAACTTTATGCAAAAATTAAGGCATAAATGACTCATAAAAAAGGCAGTGGAGTTTCCATCATATTTTAAACATACGAGGAAGCTGATTTTAAAAAATGAGACAGCTTTCTTCAATGGTATAAAATCAACACCAAATATAATAAATTTTGGATTTTAAGATGTGTGTTCTTTTTATATTATATTGTAGTATTTACAAGTTTATTTGATCAAACAATTTTTATTTATTACACTAGCAAGCTGCTTGTATATTAAGAGTAATTTGATTGTATTCCAACATACTTACCATATCCATTGCATTACCTTTGTATTACTTTGCGTGTTTTCCATTTACACTGTTGAATAATTCTTTAGTAAATAAATGCTCAGTGGATAACCATACTTAAGTCAGATTATTGCCTGCGTCAGCCAGAAAATTTACCCACTCCTTTGGGCTTCCACCTTACACAGATTTTACTGTAGTGTAAAACTAAAAACAAGATGAAATTATTGGAAAACTGATACTGATATATTGATTTTAAGATTTTATTACAAAAAAATTTAGTACAGCAGATCCAATACTGTTTATCACAGCAATTTTATGATTACTAAAGATTCTGTTAAAAGCATGATTCTCATGACTGCTCGTCTATGCCCTGTAAGATAACTATTTAGACACAACTGTAGTAGGAAAATATATAAGCCCTTTTTCCAAATTCGTCTTAAAACAGATGTTACTCTACTTACAACATTAGTGACATCCATCACTTCATGCTGATATCTCAACCCTTAATTATACTTCTTCCTTGACACAAGCTATCATAATCAATTGAAATAACCTCTTCTGATACATTAAGTACAGAGTAGATTTTACACAAAAAAATTTCTCCAATTTTGATATCTTCAGACAATCGAAAACATGGTTAATTAAAATCCTTTTATTACGCAAAGAACTTTCTCTTGACAAACTTGAAACTATAAGATTTTTCATCCTTATCTTCCCAAAAGTTCACTGGTTTCAACAGCTATTACTAATATTGTCTTCAAAGGAATGTCTTTGAAAATAACCACAGTAAAAATTGAGATATTTACAGTACTTTTGCAATGGATGGAGATCCATAGTAGATACAGGGTTGCCAACATCAGCATCATCCCTTTGCATAAGAAATTACTAAATAAATCTCTGCAATATGTTTATGGGATGGAAACTCTCTTGGCAGGTTCATCAACACAGTAACAATGGATCCATACAAAGAACATGGAACCTGTTATTCTGAAGAGATAAAAATTCTTAGAAAGAATTGACATTGAACAACATTGACCTCAAGGATCTTACAAAGATATCTAGACAATGATTCTAAGGATGGGCTACTCCGGTTTATCAAGGAGGCATCTATGAAGGGATTTACAAACAAAAATCTTACATGAGCAAGTTACTTATTGCTTTCAAGAGGAATTCTCTCAATTTGTAGAAAGGATGTAAGGTCACCACAGAAAAATATTAGAAAATTATTAGCAAAACTTTGTGAATAGCAATTTTTGATTGCCACAAGTCATTTCAAGTGAATCACTCAACTTATCAACATGCTCATCACAAAAATATCACTTTCTCAGCTTCATAATTAAATACCAAGAAAACATAAATTTCTTTTGTAAAACAGAAAAGCTGATTTTACCCATCAATGCATGAACTGGTAGTGCCAATTTCCATGCACAGAAAACAGCTGAGATTTTTAGACAGAAAAATAGTTTTAGCCAATTATAAAAACAAATAACATCAAATGTCATCCTTAAATCATAATACATACTTTCTCTCCAAGGCTCTTCACCCTAGCAGAGTAAGGATTAACAAATTCCATAACACTTGCTACATCATTCATAAAAACCATCATCAACTTTTCCAGCAATTGTATGCAATAATAAAGCTTTTTTGAGCTGAATGTGATCTTTTCGCCAGTTAGCCCATCCTTGTCTACAGGGATAAACATTCTTATGATACAAAGCAAGTAATATCAACATTGTATATTTCAACAATAATTTTACCAAAATCTAGATCAACACAATTCCACAACATGAGGAAAAAACAATTTTCATATAGATTGTACCCTACAACCAAATGAAATAAAAAGGAATTGAACCATTCATTATATTTAACACATGGAAAAGTAGATAAAACGATATTTACATTTTTACAAGTTCTCTCAATTCCTAAAGTACGACTAGTCCTTGATAAAAGTCTTAAATAAAAAGTAACTTTACAGTATCATCCATGCTCTCTGGAAATATAAAAATTCCCCATTGTACAAATAAATGTAAAAGGATATTAGGATATAAACTCACTTCACTCTTAAATGCAATTCATTTCTCAACTTTCAACTCCACTTTATGATTTCTTTGCCATGATCTCATGAGAAATATATTTCTGTGGGACACACATAGTAGATGTTTTAATGTGCTAGACATTCATCACACTGAGCCGCATATTCATATCTTTTTGAAGACATTATCTTCATACTGGTAAGTAAAAGTGGGGAAGAAAAGCACACTATTTGTTAGTTTTACCATCACTTCCTCTTTTCAGTGGTGTAAAGGACCTTTAGTACAGTTAAAGAATGATTTATTTAGCCTCTGCTCTTGCCTTCACTTCGATATTTGGATCTTCATCGTCACTACTTTGTTCTATACGCTGACCACGGATGTACACTGGAAGGGTTTCACCGGTCACAGTGTCTTCGTTGATATGTACACTCACAACATCTGAACCTGGGATTTCAAACATAGGCTCCAACAGTAAAGATTCCTAAAAGAGATAAAATGATATTGCAAAAGAGACAGCTAAAGAGAGTATGATAAAGTGAACATTTACATTTGTGAGTCTTAAGCTATCAAATTTAAGGTAATTATGAGCACAAGAACAATTGAAGTATGCAACATCTCTAAACTTATGGATCCAGTTTCCATCTCCATCTGAATATTTTCCTCAAAACCAGATAAAATGTTGCATATTGGTAATGATAAGATAAAAGAATAAAGTATGAAAACTTGGATACTGATTCTGACATAAATCCCTTCATTTCAATAAACATGGAATAAACTTCTCGAGGGAGAAACAGACATTTAAAAAGTCTGACAGAACCAAGACTTGCACCAGGAATCTTCCAGTTTCTGGACTGATGCTTTATCCAATTAAGCTATCGAGCCAGAACATATTCTCAAGCAATTTTGAGAGACAATGTAGGCAAGTAGGGGATTTTTATTAGGTCCACACATTAACTTGCAAAGTCATCTTACAATTTTCAACAGAAAAAACTTTTTATTTTACCAATAATTTTAAGCTATGTACCATTATTGCTCTTAAACCTCTGGCACCAGTTTTCCTCTCCATTGCTAATCGAGCAATGGCTAAAAGAGCACCGGGGGAGAATGTCAGGTCAACCTAAATATTAGACCAAAACAGAACATTATTAAGTATACTCAAAATAAGTTGGAATAAAACGTAGAAATAATAAAAAGCATGACTAGATTATCAAATTCAACACAATTGGCTCAGGAGAGAATTTAAGAACCAGAGACAATTTGTGACACTGATTATAACTAACCTTGTCCATGCTGAAGAGCATCTGATATTGAGGAACCATAGCGTTCTGAGGTTCAGTTAATATCCGTACCAGAAGATCTTGATTGAGGGAATGGAAAGGCACCAATACAGGGAATCTTCCAACAAATTCCTACAAATGTAAGTAATGATTGTTATGAAATAGAAATTATATGGAGAAGATGGAAATTTCTGATGACCTGTAATGAACCATAGATTGAAATTTTTCTGAATAATTAAAAAAAAACCCTAAACAGGGATGTTAAAGAGAATTATGTTTGTGGTGACAGATTTTCATGATTTTATAATTAAATGAAAAATTAATTAACAGTTATTGTTTAAATCTGCCACTTAAAGAAGCATAAACAATTTATCCATACTATTCAGCAAAACCATTGAAGTTACTCTCATCTAAGTCTCTGGCATAAAAATATATTTCAAAAATTGAACATTTCAGCAATACGATTGAAATGTACAATTTTTAGTTCTAATACATCCTCCATATCCTACATACTCTAGTGAGTTACACCATTAATGGGTATAAGAATGGTATAATGTATGATGATATATTTTGAATTACAATTTTACACAGCAATAATAGCTTCCACTAATTTCTGGCAATAAACTATTACCCTCAAAAGAACAAGCCTCTTTATTTAATCAAAGAGGCTTAAGTTAACAGAAGTTCACTTACAGGAATCATCCCAAATTCAATAAGGTCACGTGCTTCCACAGCCCTGAGGAATGCATCCCTTTCCATATTATCTTCCTCTGCAGATGTTGGAGCAGTCACATTATCCAAATCCGCTTGTGTGGCAGCTCTCCTTCCTCTGGAATCACTGGAGGGCACTCCAAATCCTAAATACTGGAAAAAATTTCATTGAAAATTTCTTTTAAATGATAAGAGTATATTTTTTCACCGCATTAACCATCATCTTACTCACATGAATTATGAACTTCTCTACAAGTAAATAGATGAATCAACAGTATAGAGTACTGATTAAATTAAGAGGAGAAGAAGCTTAGATATGAATAGTTAAATTATCTCATGGTAAAATAAGCATAATAGGCAATTAAATATCTCATGCTATTAGATAGCTTGTCAAATCAATAAACAAAATTTAAATCCTTTACTAACCAGATTCTCGAATTAATAAATTCAGGTAATATTTCCTTTACATAAAAACATTTTCAAATGAGAACAAATTCATTTCTATTATTCAAGAAAAGTTATGTTTTGTAAACTGTTAATCAAAGCATGAATAGACATAAATTACCATTATGTAGCACAGATAATCATGTACAAACACACTAAATTTCCCCTAAATTTCAAATAAAATACTGATAAGATTAAAGGGAATTTCAGTATAACTTCAATGACATTATTTATGTATGATTTTTGTGCATGCAGTAATTTTTAAAATTATTTACTCAATCTACTGATAAACAAATGTCACAGACTCGTGTACTCCCTTTTAGCCTTTTCATATCAATCTGTTCCAACATCAACAATAAAAGGTCAACAAGAAGTTGATCAAAGAACACAGGGAGCAACTAACCTCTAAAATATGAGTAAACACTTACTTTTTCATTCTTCCTTCTGCTAATCAGCCTATCCAGACCATTGAAAGCACCAGATGCAACAAAAAGAATATTTGTTGTGTCAACTTGCACAGTTTCTCCACGCAACTTTCTTGGAGAATTTCTTTCAGGAACGTTAACGATGGTTCCTTCCAGCATCTAAGATGTAAAGAAATGTATTTATAAACACCTCGTGGATTCGAAATTGACAAAATATCTTAACTTTTAGGATAAAAAAATCTGAGGTCAATTTAAATATTAGTAATGGATAGTACTACCTCTGTAGGTAAACTTTATAAGAGAATTTTCTATGCAGATATGACACTAACCTTTTCATACAGATATTTTTGTCAAAAAATATTTGCTGAGAAAGAATGAAGGAAAACAATGATACTCAGTCCAAGATAACATATAAACAATCCTTTTTATTCGGTTAAGGAATTCTTAGATAGTATAATGACATTATAATATACCTTTCTTTTATCTTTTAACTTTAAGTGTGTTGTGCTTTCTGCATTTAGTTATGACTGTTTTGTAAGACAAATCCTACATTTGTATTTCAAATCTTTAGGACTCTATAAATATTATTACCATATTTTCTGGTAGATAACCCGTGTATTATCTATGCAAAAAATATAGAAAAATGATAAAAATAATAGTGCATGATATACAACGGAAAATCTCATTTCATTGAATATCTTGAAAATTGAACTCTGAAACAAATGACTAAACAACATACGTCATATATCATGGAAGTCGCGGAATATATACTCACTTAGAACTAGGGCAATTTTATTTCAACCAACATATTGTAAATGTTAACGTAATCAAATAATTCCATTCGAAACACAAGAGTAATTATCATAAATTTTACAGTAGTGAAAAAACATTCTTGTCAACATAATAACAATTTTGAAATGCGCGTTATCAATGTATTTATCACAGAAGAGATTTTTTAAATGCGTGTTATCTAGTAATGTGTGTTATTTACCAGAAAATACGGTATTATTATCATCAAATCAATTTCAACACAAAACTAAAGATCCTGCAAGAAATTCCTAATAAACAAAAAGGGACTTACTTTGAGCATACCCTGTTGCACACCTTCTCCACCCACATCTCGTAACTGATGAATGCCAGGTACTGCCCCAATTTTGTCAACTTCATCAAGGAAAACAATGCCTGAAATTTGAAAAGGTGAGATGACTTACTTAACGTATAAAAATTTGAAATAATCATTGAAATACTTACATTTTTCACTGAGGCAGCTGAGACCAAGCTGTAAATCAAGTCCCATTATTTCGTCGAATTATTAATTTAATTCCAAATACTCCAACTCAGTTTCACTTACCTAAACAATAATACAGTCCACAAAATAGTCCTTGCAAATTTTAAATCTGCAAGTACATATTCATCTTCCCTTAATTTTCTATGGATATTAATTAAAATAAAAATCATCCTCACCCATTTGAGCTCTCTCAGTGCTATAATTGGCATCTTGAAGCAATTTGGCAATCACACTTTCGATATCTTCTCCAACATATCCAGCTTGGGTAAGAGTTGTGCAGTCACATATGGCAAAAGGAACATCCAAGCACTGAGCAATAGTCTGAGCTAACAAGGTTTTCCCTGCAAATGAAATGTTGACCTTTGAAAAGTCACCCTCCAGTAATGTGGCAAAGGCAAGCAAAAAGGAAAGAGCTCTGAATTTTCTGACAAAAATTAAGCCGAGATAGGACAAAATTCTTCAACAAAATGCAAAGCTATCTATAACATTGTCATGGATATTAGATTTTAATCATTGACTTAATCTCGTGAAATGTCTCAGGGTGGGATACAAGATTTCTGAACAACAGTTTACCAAACAATGGATGGACACACAATTGGATCCTGACTTGTAAAAACGTTTCAGACTAATGTAAGAAAAGTCAACTCTTTCAATTACCAGCAGTATCTCAACAACCACATATAGGGGTAATTTAATTTCCATTACAATAAATATACTTCACAAAATAGAAATAACCAACATTTTACTCAACTAAAGCAATCTTTAACTAGTAACATTTATTTACATAACTAACTCTCCTTTCAAAAAATACTTGCTACCTTTAAATTTGTATTACTTCTTCCATGAGAAAATGAGATTTTACATCCATCAAAATTTTTCAAAAGAAAGATACCAATGTTAGGCAGAACTGCGCAATTATGACTATGATGATTCACTGAAGATAATCCACAACTAAGTCAAAATATTTTATTTTATCTCAAGATGAAATTCTTTATTTAAACCCAAAACATATTCAAACTTTAGTGTCACTGTAAAACTTCTGCATTTTCACCAGTGCCACTTACCGTATTAGCCCGAATATAATGCGATATTTTTCGACCAATATTTTCCGTTAAAAAATCGACTCGCACTAAATTCAGGGTTTAAGTAAGGGAATGAAATATAAACAAGGACATTTTCCTAAAGAGGTTGAAACACAACTGAACGTCCGACCAATTCCTAGCTCGACCAACCACTTCAAAACAACCATGTGATCTAGTTAGTAGGCCTGCACTTTTGTTTGCATATTTTTGAATTTTACTTTCTCTGAATTCTTTTATGAGTATTATTTTTTTTCTAAATATCTTTATGAACATTAAATGAACGTTAAATTTGGGGTCACGTTATATTCAGGCTAATACGGTACTACTTAAGTTGAGGAAATTGAAAGCAAGGTACCAATTCCTATGAAGCTTACCTGAGCCAGTAGGACCCAACAATAAGATATTGCTTTTTTCCAAGCGTAGTTCATGACTGCTTGATTCAAGGATATCACTTCCAGTGCCATGGACTCCTGCTCCACCAGTCAATGAAGCAGCTCCATTGGAATTGAAGCCCAATCCACCACCCCTTCGAGGCATCTCTGAAGAGTCATGAGGGGGTCCTTGTTGAAAGCTCACCCCCAAAGCGCCAGCGCTGTGTCCAATGCCTGTTATATGAAGGAGATCTGGCAGAAAAGTTAAACATTCAATGAATAGCACAACATCTAAATAGTCAAACAATTTAATTAATCACTTAAGAGTGACTCATATACAGACAGTTCCCCAGGGAGTGTTTCATTTCTTAAATTTATCATCATACAAATAGAAGCCATTTACTCCAAACCTCCAAAGAAGATCAGAAAGAATGTTCACATAATTTAAATTAATTCAACTATAAGGAGAGTTTTTCCTTTCAAAATATTGACGTAAAATAATGGAATAATTACCGTATTTGACAGCATGTGAGAAATATTTTAATGATATTGTTAAAACTCAAGCTGCAGTACCATTAAATATGCAAGTTTCAGTTTTCACATTACATTCAGTTTTAATAATATGCTTCAATCAATCAAGATAATAAGATATCTTGATTGTACCTCCTTCAACATTGCAAAAATGAGCAACGCTAAAGGCTGAACTTTTGCATACAGACCCGGGGTTAATTTTTTGACGTAAAAAGGTGCATCTCAGATGCAATACCTCACTTATCAAATTGATCAATAATTAACATGGACAATCATCTGTCACATGAAATGCTGAATTTTCAAACTTTTCATATTCATGGCAGTTCTTATTCATCTACCTTTATGCCAATTTCATGGAAGAAACATTCTAGTAATATCAAGGAGATACAGCGTAATATTTTATTATCAGTACAGAAAATAATGTAACCTCTTTCCTTAGATATTTTTATGGTATCAGAGCAAGTATAGAGGAAAATCACTTAATTTCTGCCTTTCTGGCACCTATCATTAGAAATCAAACCTCTCATATGGAGGAAAATTCACAATCAAAAAATCCCAAGGAAGAATGGACTTGAAAAAAGTCTGACAGGACCGGGAATCGAACCCGGGTCTCCCAATTGCCAGTCGGGTGCTCTGTCTGTTGAGCTATCCCGTCAGAACATTCAACGGACAGAGCACCCGACCGGCAATTGGGAGACCCGGGTTCGATTCCCGGTCCCGTCAGACTTTTTTCAAGTCCATTCTTCCTTGGGATTTTTCCTGGGTGCGCACCATCTTGCCCAAAGTCACCCATACCCATTTTCGTTTGTTCACAATCAAAAGTTTGAGGAATATATTTTAACTAATTTACTTTACAAATTATTCAACAAGATTATGGTGGTAAGGGATAATTAGCATATGACCAAATACAGAAATGTAGAATACATTTTTTAACAAAACTTGAAGTTTTTGGTTCCACATATCTAGCCACGATGATTGATATTTGAGCAACAGGATGGATTATTTGCAACATCATATACAAAACCCAGGAAAAAGTACACTGAGAATTTTTTTAAGAACATCATGATGTTTTCAAATTCAAACAATTATTTTCTATCAATTCCTGATAATTATGTTCAATAGTTTAAAAGTCACTTGGTAATATATAACTCAGTAAAATCTCTAAAAAAATCTGCAGAGTAACGATTCCTTTTATATCTTAGAAATAAGACTTTCCTTCAAAGTTTCCATTTTATTTATTTAACGCTTATGCTTCAATGCATTTCTTTAGCTTAAAAATTTAGGAGGACCTATAAAATCAATTTCCATTTCTCAAATTTTTAAACATTTTTCCTTAATGGATTTTGTTAAAACATACCTATCTCCTTAATTCTAAATGCTTCAAAGTTAAAGCAATTATTAGATAAACTTTTCCTGGAAAAGAGTGACAGTGAGCCAGGATGTAGGTGAGAGACATGTATCCATAAAATGAAAATTTAACATAAATATATCTTCAAACAACCACTTAGGATTCGTGAAAATGCCATTAAAGCTACATAGCAATAAAATAATTGATTAAAGGGCTGATCTTTGAGCTATTTGTAAAAACCTAAATTATAAATTACATGCATAGAATGCATTGAAGCCAGACCAAATTCATGCAGAAATAAAAGCTGAATTTTCTATTCCATTGTTAAGCATATTTATGATGTATATAACCCTATTTTTAGATCTAGTATGAAGGTGACTAAAATATTGTTCCTCAGCCATCAATTACAGTATAATTTTCACATAAAAGTGTAAGTGTTATGATTCTTCCTGATTTTAACAGAGGGAATTTCATAACAAAAAACATTGCATCCATTCTAGTCATTCTTTCATACAAATGATAATCATTTAAATGCATCTCTGATAATGGGATAGTTTAATATGAATTCAAAATTAAGAATTAGATTATAAATTTGACAATAAAAATCAAGTCAATTAGCTTTCGCTGAGACATTTTCCATACCTGTATCTGAACCAAAAAATAAAGGGCTGTTTATTTCCCTGGTCTGTATTATTAATCAAAAATGAAACATAAAATGCCATTGGAATGAATAAATCATCCAACCTGATCCAAGAAAATATGTAATCTCAGACAACATTTCACAGACTCAAATTCAATTACTACACTATTCAAATTAATTAGTTATGAGATTATTGTATGCATACAAATCTAAAATATACTATGTATTTAAAACTCTATAAAGTTGAAATTTTCAATAATTCCAGATCTACTTTAAAGAGAAACAACACAGTTTTTTTGGTAAAGTGTAACATATCAGAAGTCAACTAAGTTAATTAATGTCTCAGAAAATTGAAAAGCAGTTCATTACTTTTGTGTAAAATCCTTACTTAAATATGTGGTAAGCCAGAGATCACTCTTTCACAATTACTTTGGTCTCTTAGTTAATCATTATTAACCACTTAAATACATACAGTATTACAACTATGCCAAGCTATAAATTCTGTGGAAATTTAGATGTAATAATAATGGATAAAAATCGAACATAAATATAAATGCAACATCTTTTCAATGTCTGTAACTGATGGGATATCCAGAGAAAATACTATCTAATGAATAAACCCTTACTAACTCAAGAATGATAACAATTGGGATTTCAAAGCTGAATAGATGTATATAAAACTAAGAAGATACTTTACATGTTCAATTGTAAAAGAATTGCTAAAATCTCCCTTATGGCATATGTATACAGTATAATTCTTAACCAATCATAGAAACAAAATTATGGTAGCAATACTGGATTACAAGGAAAACCAATAAGCATTTGATACAAAACGAATGAACACATGAATGTATGAAGATGTACTTTCACTATTTTTAGCATGACAAACAAAACTAGAGGGAATTAATAAAGACATCAGAAGACATTTACATAACAAACCAAAAGTGTATAATATTTGTCTCAAATTTTCCTAGCTTCAATCAACTCCTTTCTGTCATTATGGTGGGAAGTGCCTGACTCAGAAAAAAGTTTGTATAAACACATTGGCAAACAAACTTCATCCTAGAAATCATCTGCCTATGAAATTCAATATTCATCTTTCTTTCCAAAATTATTTACTACTGTTCTGTTGATTCTTATGATTTCAGAGTTAAAATACCCAGAGATTTGAGATATCTCATCAAGTCTCTGAATATATTGCCTACCTTGTTTCCTCCACCACTCCTTGTAAAATATGTGGTTGGGTGGTTGACCCAAACTCAATATAAGAAATGCCAACCTCTCCTTTTCCTGCTCATTCCTCAGTTATCCCTGTTTGAAGCATATCACAATTCATCCAGCCTGTAGGATTGACACAAATTATTGTACCCACAATGGAAAATTACCTTGCCAATTTACGTGGGATTTCCTCTACCTGCCATGGACTGAGAATGTATTTTTCAAAAAATACAAAAGAGCAATCAATTCACAGCTTTTTGAACCATTTTTGGGGTTCCCCTATCTCTACTTATACACTGGAGTTGATGAACTTCATGGTTTACATGAAGTAAATAAGGTGACAACTGCAAAGACTTAAGAAGTCTCCATCAAGTCAATTGCAACAATTAGCTGCAGAGATAATTTTTGACCCAACATGTGGTGGAACAAACATTAAATGAGGAAATGAATCATAATTTTGAGAAAAATTACCTTGTCATTGAATCAAAGCAATGATGGTCCACCACGTCTCTGGTAGACAAGCATAATGAATAATTATCCTTTAGAAGAAGCCAAAAGACCAAGAAAAAATGACTACGATAGGGAGATATTGGGATAAACACATACCCCATAACAGCTTCCCAACAAGTGGTATGGATACCTCAAGAGGTAAATGCACAGGGTTTAAAAAGGTATTTAAAAAGCTATTGATGTTATGTTGATGGATATTGAGCTATGATTAACATTCTACCCTTCAGAGGTATAAAAAGACTCTGTAAGACATACATCAACACAAGGAACTTATGTTTGGAGACATGAGAAGTTCCAGATTACCAATTTCTAAAATTACCCTATGCTATGCTTAAGCAAGTTCCTTTACGGACATCCTCGAAGGAAGCTTTGTTTCTAAAATGTGCAAAGGGTAATTCCTGGAAATCCATTATCTGCAACTTCCCATTTGTCACTAAATGTAAGTTCCATCTGCTTCTATTATAGAATGTTTTTAAAACAACAATTCATTAAAAGCTGTGTTCCAATTTTCTTTCCTTTCAACACAATAAACGTTATTCTGCATTCTGATACATAAGAGTTAGAGTCATACAACAAGAATTCTAAAAACAGAACCTACAAACATTGATAATATTCCAACATGATAAGGAGCACAGTCAAGGACTTGGAAGGGGTACACAATCAGGCTTTCATGAGGTAAACAACAAAATGCAGTGGATAAATTATGTCCAACACCCTAATTAAGGGCATTTCAATAATATTTTAGACACTAATTATATCTTGAAAATGGATTTCTTTGACAACTGTGCTATGTGAATGTGAAAATTTCCTTACAAACCAGGAGTCCTAACAAGGGGAGACAGATTTTACAAAGGATGTGGAGAAAACAGGAAGTTATCTAAGTTATTTTTGTGAGAATTCAAATGTTATCAGGAACATTTGTTAGAATGCTTCCTTGTCGCAGGATACATGAAACTTCTTCCTTTGAGATAACCAGAAGAATACTGAGAATAGTGACAAGATTGTTGTACTATAGCAAATACTGAGTCATGCAAGTGAACTCATTCCTGCGATAACTTTACACCATATGTGAGAGAGTTCCATGTTTTACATGCAACATGTGATTGCCATATTTATGGTAAACATTTTGAGAAAATTTTAATGTTACTTCCCAAAGAATCGCTAAATTGACAGCTTAGGAAACAAAAGTGCTGCCAGTGACATTTTAAAAACTGAAACAAGAAAGCATAATAAAATAATTCTTGATATAACACTTAATCTTCATGCAGATTAACTATAAAAGTTCTCATACTTTTGCTTGTTTTTTAATTTAAAATGTCTTTCTTAAGAACCCAGTAAAGAGTTACAGAGTAAAAAGCTTTTCTTCTACCACATGCTATTCCAATTTATTGCCATGAATCTGATGACAACTTAATGAAATTAGGGATAAATAAATTGCACTAAAAATACATTTATTTTTGTCTCTAAAAACATTGCAAAACAGCAAAATTCAATCATTGACTTGTTTTTATTTTTGCTGGGTCAGATGAAGCTGAGTGGCCCCCTCTTCCCCTGGCCCAGATCATTATTCAAACAAAGAAGTAGGAGAATGCAAAAATTAATTAGGAATTCAGGTTAAGAACAGAAACATAAAATACATTTCAAGGAAAATAAGGCACATAATTATCTCAAGCATTTCACTGCTACTAATGAAATTGAATATTAAGGGTATTCTATAATGAGGCCATAGATTTCAACGAGTACAAGATGTTGGTGCCAGATTACTTTTTGCTTACAACCATGTGGTAACGATTAGATGTTCATCAATAAAGTACAATACGTTCATAAATCATGGAATTTTAATCGAAGATATGGCATTTGATCTTATTATGGATGCTTGCCAAAATAAAATAAATTTTGACTGCCAATTAAAAGAGGCATTATTTTCGCAGTAGGCTATGAGCTGAAGATTCGTTAAAGTAAGAATGAACTTGCAACGTGATGTTTATTTTGGATAAACACTGAGGTATAATTAAATATTCCAATCAAAATGAAGATGAATGTAATGCACCTGATAATAATTTTAAAGATATGACTGAATTCATATCTGATATAACATATGCGTAAAGAGAGAAAAATCAATTCCTAATTAAATTATCAAATTCATAACACTGTTCTTCATAAAATTACATTTCACCAGTTCATTTGATGATATCCCTTGGTTGAAATCCAACCAAAGTTGGCTGAGATAACTAATAATGGGTTAATTCAGCACTATTTAACATGCTACAACTTTAGTAAGAAAACATAAAATTAAGGAAAAAATTACAAAGAAAAGGATAAGTATCCCATTCAACTTTGTAAAAGGAAGATAATTTCATAAGCATTCTTAATATTACTATTTAAAATCACCTTATGATTATTATTAACAAAACTAATTGTTATACTTATAAAGATATTAACAATATCAACACTAATAATTAAAGAGGCAGCTGAAATTACTCAAAATGATTATATGTTGTTGACATTAGTGCTGGAAATTGAATGGAAGTAAAATTACAATTTCCTTCTTTTGGTTCTTAATATTCCCTTAGTTGCCACATTCATATGGAACGTCTAAATTATAATGCATTAAATGATTCTGAGACAGTAAGGATATTAATCACAACAGTTACATAAAATATCAACATGCAGCAAATAATATGGAAAAGAATAGAGGAAGAAACAAGTTCCAGTCTTAGTTGAGTGAAACTTCTCAGTACAAGTAAATAATAAGACATTTCAATAAATACAAATACTTTTTGATGAATCTTAAAATTAATGACAAAAATTTCTAAACAGAAAAGTATTTACCTCTGTGGGAGAAAGACTGCTGAGAATTCTGTTCCATAACTGCAACATCTTGTCTAAGATTTGATTGGGGAATGTTGTTATAAATCCTTTTGTAATGGTTATAGACAGCCACTGATAGGACTTTCTTAGCATATTCTTGGCCTACAACATGCTTATTGAGATACTCGAATATCTGTGAAGATTTTAGAGAAAAAATTTACTAAGACTTTACATAAACCCAAATTATATAACACAACAGAACTAGCAACATAAAAGAGCAGAAATCACAATTAATCCTTCAGCTGCCAAG
>KZ308236.1:1688566-1824129 GCA_000376725.2 Ladona fulva
AATCTTGGAGTGAATTACAGATATATGTAAATCTTATATAAGCATGTAATTTTTAATTTTAGAAATTTGTATTATCCCATCATCATAGTAAAAAACGTTTTAGATACACTTTATCTGATAGGTTCATGTTATCAGAAAATTAGGCATATTTTTGCCTCATAGGCTAAAGCAACTGTGTGGTATAACTGTTCTAATAAAAAGCTATAGTACAAGATTTCAAGTTTCAAGATATGTTACCATTTTGAGGCTAGGGACAACTAACCTCGACATATAAAAATGTCTTACATGTAAAATTATAACCGGGAACTATAAAGAGCAGCAAAAAATTAAGGAAGATACCTTCTTTGGTGGAGGAGGAGGCTTCCGGAAGAAACCACTTTTAGGCTCTTCTTTGCTTTCCTTAAGACTTTTCTTCGAGTCCATTTCTGATAAGACCACAAAGAAGTGGTGACACTTCTCACATTTGACAAATCTAGTTGAAGCTGAAATAAAGAGCAAGGGGGGTCATACTGATTCCACATTTGCTTAATTTACATTTTTTTTAACTCAAAGCTATTCAAAACGTCAAACTTATTTTTAATGGCACATATACAGCATTTTGGTTAATTCATTGATGGGTAACTCATTATTCTAACATAATCGATGACTGATAATTTATTATTTAACCAGTTAAATCAACTCTTAAGTGACATCAGTGAATTAATAGGTTAAGTAATACTAAATTTACAGAGTATTAAGAAATAAAAATCATCACCTTATATATGCATCAAAATTAAAGTTTATGATGCATTGGTTACATAATTACACATTGGCATAAAAACTTTATCAGATAAATTAATCAAATACATTGTTTCAGTAAAAACCGTTGGTATATCAAGCTACTATCACCCATACCCTAACATAACCTTATTTTAATTTTTGATGTAAGGTATACTAGGAAACAATAAATGCACACTTCATTCAATCAAATACCTACATAATTAAAGTTTTGAAACATTAGATGCATGCATCGATGAGATTTCCAATAGTGTACTGAGAGTACTGTGAGAGAGTACTACTGAGAGTCCATAAGTGTGAAGATGACAACTTAATGGTTGCATGCGATGAGAAGAATAGAGAGTATAATAAGATAATAGAAACATATGAAAAGGGTTACATTGTAAAGAAAACAACAGCATTCTTCTTTTCGTAGTAACTAACATCTTCCTCACTGAAAGTCACACAGTTACAGAGATTGTCGCAACTCATTCATCAAACCATTGCTTCAATCGCATACATAACGTCAAAATCAAGAATTTTTTTTCATTTCCATGATTCAAAAGAAAAGTACTCCAAATTGTCATCTACTGAACAGTCACCAAAATAAGAACATTGCTACCAAAGTATCTCAAATCAATTTCAAATGCCAGAAACCAATTCATCCAAGAGAATGATGAATCTATCAAAAATTAGGAAAAACGAACAAAGAATTTTGCTTGGAACCTTTTTATTCTTTTAAAATAATTAAAATTTTAGATCATTACCTGCCTTGATTGTATATTCTGCATTAATACAAGATGTGCTGATTAACTTTGCATGTGTTTTACCACTAAATCTCTATGACTAACATGGTCAGTGAAAAGATT
Organism: Ladona fulva; assembly: GCA_000376725.2. Classification (NCBI taxonomy): domain Eukaryota; kingdom Metazoa; phylum Arthropoda; class Insecta; order Odonata; family Libellulidae; genus Ladona; species Ladona fulva. Next base: position 1,690,192 of record KZ308236.1, read on the forward strand.
TCTGAAATTCCCCACAAGAAAATGTCAGTATTGCCAACCTGCCATAGAAAATTGCAGGTTGGGTAACTGCATTTAAATGAAAAAAAATATTTAATTATGAAGACATTTTCACAATTTTTTATAGGCAGTTTGAGTCAACTTTTTGTGTTTGTTAGCTACTTTTAATTTGGGTATCATCAAATATAGGAAACTTTATAGTCAAGAAATTATTTACCTACAACATTTCCATAGCCCCAGTAATGTTAATTTGTTACTCATAAAATGGGGCAAAATGAGAAACTGACTGGAACCATATTTTAAAATCAAAGCAGTTTTGATAAAAACGAGCTGCCTGGCAAGGTTAATTACATGCTTAGAGATAGACCAAAACTGTTAATAAGGAACAGTTTCAGAACAATGAAGGGTACTATCTATTAAATACAGCTGAATGCCTTGAGACCGTTGGTTGAAGTAGAAACGTAATTACAGTATATTTCAGTGCAGCTCCCAGCTTATTACAATGGATGATTAGCTTCATATAGTTCAATGCTGAGCAATTCAGCTGAGTTCAAGCTGATTGGTAGTTCTTGTTTTTAATAATGACTTAAGAATCTAGAATTTCCAAGCAGACCAAATTAAGGTAGTAAACAGCAGACAGTGAACATATTTTCAATCTTGTTTTCAACTCAGAATCCTCTGATACAGTATGGGGAGTGCAATCTAAAGGCACTATATAGTTGAGATATTAGCAAACATATACAGTATACACCGATGAGTAAGTCAATCTAGGGTTGACCTATACACGTGATACGTAAAAAACGGTGAGTGTGTGTGAGAGAAAGTGAAATTTGGAGGGGACAACATATACATAAGATCTACCTATACATGAGTGTATACAGTAGCATGAATGTAGTCCATATTAATGTTATCAGATGTTTATTGAAGCAGAAAGAATATTAATGTGAGAGATTATATTACTGAGCTGTCATCCAGTTACAAAGAAAGAATGATACAAATCACAAATTAGTGATTTTAGCTATTAATTGGAGAGACAAATTATGTAATCTCACAAAAAGCAATATCATAAATATATGATAGAAAAATGTAATTAAAAACCCACAAATTTCTTTTGAAATAAGTAAAAGTGCAAAAGCTGTTGCTTGGACAACATTAAAAAAAAGTACTTAGCAGAAGTACTTAGCAATTCATAAGAAAATTTAGTTCTTTCCCCGTGAATGCTGTGAATAACTTCTTCTTGGGATCTCAGCCGGGTGATATTGGTGATTTCCACGACGTTTCAGCAACAAACTCAGCAGCCATCCTCAGGGTATTGAGAGTAAGCATTTGGTCGTCTAAATATATGTGAGCCGTGGGCACCTTGCACTTTTTGATGTCACGTTGCATCCTGATAGATCGAGTCATCTTTTGGGGCTTCCGGGCCGTTGTTGGGCAAGTTGGGATTTACTCAGGTTCATCCGTCTTAGTTCATGTTCTGTTGGTGGAGTCAGACCTCAAAGCCCCCTTTACTATTCGGTCTCAATATCCTGTTTCTCTACTAAGGACCCTTGCATTGTTGAAATCTACGTCAGGTCCTTCACTGAGCACATGCTCTGCAATCGCCGATTTAGAAGGGTGTTTGAGGTGGATGTAGCGTGAATGCTCCTTAAATCTTGTCTCAATCATCCAGCCAGTCTCTCCGATGTGTGAGACCGCACTAGCATGGAACACCCGAGGTCCTTCAACCCGGACAACCAAATCCTAGGCTCCCGGATAGCCAAGTGGGCAACGCGTTCGACTTCTGCGAAAGTGGTCCCGGTTTCGATTCCTGGTGGGGGCCTACATGCAAGATGACCAAAGCTGTCGAAGCTTTAATAATAATAAGCACTTAACAATACTACTACTACTACCAAATCCTTACTATTAACACCTCAAAGATGGCTGCTGAGTTTGTACCCAAAACTTCAGTGGAAACCACCATTAACACATGGCTGAGATCCCGAGAAGAATTTATTCATAAGAAATTGTTTTAAATCTTGACAAGACCACCATTCATTTAGAAAGTCTCAAGATCTTCCCTTGAGCATTATCTGCATTGTTTCAATTAAATCAGTTACAAACCTCTTTAGAAAGACGTAATTTATTCAAAAACATACCAAAAGAAAAGGAAAATACTTACAAACAAAAGTCTCAACGTGAGTGCAAGGGTCACCACACTTGGGACAGCAAAGATGAGTGCCTCCATCTCCATTGCTACCACTTTCCTTCCCTTTCTTTCCACCACCATTGCTAACAGAAGAATCAGACCCTCCCGCTGCACCAGAACCACTTCCACTCACACCACTGTTTCCCCCACCCCCACCATCCCCCGACACTGAAGCACGTTCTACTTGGTGGTGATGACAACACACATCACCACTGCAGTAGCATTCATTTGTGTCTCCTAGGACGGAGCTCTTTGCAACAGCTGACTTCAAATTCAACTGTGATGATCTCACACCCTTATGAGATGACAACTGATGGCAGCAACGATAAATTGCAGAGGCCAAAGCTGCTTGTTCAACTGTGGTCGGTCCCAAAAGTCCTGAGCAACTGACCGCAGAATATAATCCTGGGAAAGAAAAGAACATACTAAATAAGGCTTCTGATGGCTTATTAGGAAGCTTCAAAAACAAAATGCATCAATAAATTTAATCACAAACTACACCTTTGAGAAAATCGTCAGATTCAAAATCATTTAATAATAACATAGTCAGCAAATGATGGTTACAATATGGTTCAAAGATGTTTCTAAAAGGTGAATGTCTGTTGTCAGCATGCTGTGATTTAATAGCTGATACAAAGGAATTAACACACTTCTGTGAAATTTTACCAAATACCTCTGCCATGATAAGAACCCTCTTTCTTGTACACCTATCATCCTTCTTAAATTAATTATATAATATGCTTGTGAATACATTTAATATCTTGAATGTTTCATAGATGTTAAGACTGTTGTGTGATCCATTCTTAAAAGAATGTATAAATCAATATTCATGTAAAAAAAATCTGAACTTAATTTGTACTTTGTAAACCTTTCTTTGAAATACATTTTCTTGATTTGTTTCTAGTGTTTGCATTAATGCATATCTGGTGTGAATTTGTTTCATTTTACTGGTAGAAATTCACTCAAAAATGAAGGCAGCACTGTTATTTATTTATGTGAATCATGCGAATGTATCAAATAAATTGAGCATCTGCACGCCCTTAAGAAAATATATTTTGAAGGTGAACAAAGGTTACAAGAAGAATACGTAAAGAAAAATGTTGCATAAATTCTTTCAATAAAGAAACTATAGCAGCACATATTAAATGAGTTGAGTGCTGAAGATGCTAAATGAATGCGAAAAATCAATAATATATTAGGATTTCATTGTGGTATTTATACCAAGTGTTTTAGTGACACTGCAACACACGGCAGTACACAATGGTATCATTCATTTCAATAGTCTCAAAAATCATTTTAAAGTTTGAACATACAACATTCACTGCCTGTCCTGAAATTGAAAGTTTCTTACTAGAATTTCATTAACTACATTAATAATGTTCTAAAAAGCGCAAAACACAACTAATACTTAACGAGAGGTCAAATTTAACGATAAACAATGTTTCATTGAGAGTTTATTTTTATAACTAAGAAGTAATTATTTTTAAATAATAAATATTTCCTATACTTGGAGCCCATGTGGGAGATTGAGTATTTATCAATTTAATCTTTTGAGTAGAGAATTTTTATTTTCCAAGCTTATTAAACAATCGGTTAATAATTAGTTCTGGAATTCAGGAAAAATAATGGTAATATCGATGAAAGCAGAGAGGAGAGGAAAGCATTACGCAAAACGACGAATGATGCAAGGTAAAGAAATCAGTTTTCTTCTCGAGAATTTCAGGCCATGATCACCCAATATAGCCTTAAGGCAAAGGGAGCAAGAAAGTTTTCAAGAACATATTGCAGGCGCATGAAGCGTTCGAGTCGCAGAAAGTTCCAACAGAAATGATGCATGCGATATAACGGTAATGGTCGTTATTCGAATGTTTGCGATTCTGCCGTCCATATGAAACGGGAATGCGGTTACTTTCACTTCGAAACACGCAGCGAAATTTTAGACAGCGGTCAACCTGTACGATTTGTTTCCTCGTCGTCCTTGATGACGTCAATGAACCCCGGAAGTCTTGCATCAAAAAAACTTTTCTATCTATCGCAACAAGAGCGATCGGAAATTTCGACGCAAGTTATCAACGTCTTATCCTCGGGCGACAAAACAAAGAAAAAGATGACTGAAATCAGACCGATTAGATCCGACCTTCGCCAAATGTGGCGCGATAATTCGCAAAACAAGATTTTTGGTAACGTCACGGCATTGCCTTACACACGAGCATCTCATTACGTAAGCAGAAATTAACAGCTGGCAACTTTGGTAGAAATCTAGTTCTCGTCAGAAACTGGCTAAATGCTACGAATTATTTCGAAAGGCGCCAACACGAAGTCTATCCATGCTGGAATTTAGGCTGCTGCAGGGCTACGACCTCTGTTCCTGGCACGCCTGGCACCATACTATGACGGATGGAATGATTTTCGTTTGTCTTTTGATACAGGCTAGAAAAAAATATTTTCGGATGAGTAAAGGCTTCCAGTCCCCGAACTAAACTCTAACAGAAGTTGTCTCCATCAATTACTTACTAATTTATTTCATCAATTGCGATTCATACCAGCGAAACTATCTACTTTACATTATGTCGAACGTCTTTTTCATAACTGCTCCGGTTAAACTTTGAAATTTATCAAGTTAGAGCATTTTATATACCTTTTTATCCCCAAATATAAACCCCTTAACCTCTCCGATTATGCCAAAGAAGAGAATAGTAAAATAGGCTTGCATCGGTCGTTTCTGGGTCATCGCTACTGCCAGACTTCGGTACCAAGTTCAGGTTTTTCGAAACAGTTGGGAAACCTCGAATCCGAATTGCAGAATTCATAGCTGGATCAAACAGATGGAAAAGGTACTCTAAAAAAGGTGTTAATGGGAAATTAGGACCACAACCCAGCAAGATATGATGCTCGTGGGCCTTTGTGAAATATCCAGCTTGCGGGCCAGATACCATCAAAATCTCCACCAGCAGCAGCTAAAATTACAGTACCAGCATTAAGAAACACGTGGAGTGAGGCGTTTAACCATTTCTTTCCCCTCTGATCCAGAATTCTGAGGTGAAAAAGTCTACGTAATCGTAGAACAAAGACCATCATTATAATACTTTACTAAAAATTCAAAAAGGAGTGACCTAAATGAATGTTATTATCCAGCATCTCTCATATCACATTGGGTTTCATATCAGCACAACCATGGACAAAACTGAGATAAAAGTAAATTAAAGAAAGGTAAATGAACATAAAACAGATAAATTCCCCTCTAACCTATCCCAAAAGACAAAAAATAATATTCCAATCATCCTGACGCGGAAACAAACGTACCGTGAACAATCGACGGGATTGAGTTGTATTTCATTTACTCTGCGACGTTCGTTGAGACACTATGTCACGCAATACAATCCCCTATGAGTTCAGCATCATCTTAAATAGTTGGATTGGATGCTTGCTAATGAGCGATATCCTTAAGGAGTTTTTATAAAGTTCGTTGGAATAGAGCAGGGTTTCCCAAAGTGTGTTCCGCGGAACACTGGAACGAAGAGTTTTTAAGTGTTCCGCGGAATCTTACGAAGAATGACAATTCTTGTATGAATTTCAGTTTTGAATTAAGAAAAAGTAACCTAGGTGTTCCGCTGATATCATAGAATTGATAAAGTGTTCCGCCGGAGAAAAAGTTTGAGAAACTCTGGAATAGAGGAATAAGAATATCAAACTGTAAGGCTAAATGACGCAGGAATAGAACGAGACGAAACAGTTTTAATTCGACAACCTCGTAAGGTCGTCCAATTTTGTTTCCATCTTGTTGAAACGCTCAACGCCAAACCCCCCTTCCCTTTAGTAAACACATGAATGGATGGAGATTTCCGAATACGCCTATCATCAGAATAACCTTGGATGCTATGACAAGGACGATCTCATAGAGCGTCATCAACCCAATGGCAAAGCACAATAAAGTAGTCATCCATCATACGAGGGAAACAGAAAAGAAGACCACCACGAATTTTTATTCGCACGAATTAGTCAGGGCTCCAGTTATTGATTACCCTATGGAGTAAATACTACTGACAAGACATCGAATATCGACTATTTACTTATGGACTGAATCAGCTGAAACCAGTGTAGGATTGGTGCCAAAGGTACAACTGCACCGTTGAAAAGGGGTGCAAACGTAGCCCTCGACCTTGTGCTAGATAAAATGGGACTGCGCGTCTCCTTGGGCGAACTAATTCTCCGCTACTTTTCGCACACGTAAATACATAGGCGACTTTCTGCAGACAACTTAAAAGCTAGGTTATCACAGCGTTGGACGTCCGCTGCCAAATTAACCAATGCCTTAGCCAATATCTCAAAATATACCTTGTTAATACGCGTATTATATCGTTACTGCGCCATAATGATAGCGAAAGAGAAGGCAAAATATTTTCGCACGATAATACGAAGTATATTTATATGCCAAAATTTTTTACGAAGGCGACCGACGGAGCTTCTTAAGATTGACATATATACTCTTTTTTTTAAATAAACGAAAAAGAATACCGAGAATAGAATCAGGGGCGTGTTTAAGCTGTCAGAGACCCTGGGCGCAAACATCAGATCGAGGTCCCCATTAGTAATGATTAAATATTACTTTTTTTACGAAATACACCAATATACATCCCATAAAAATCTCAGTCACTTCACTACTTACATAGACTTTTTACATTATATAGTGGCATAAGCAATTAAGATAATCCATAAACATGTTATGTTGAGTAAGTCAACAAATATATAATTCTTTCTTGAAAAAAAAAAACAGAAAAATTTGTTTTCGAGAGTTTATTAGCACAAACTTGTTGAAGTCCCCGAATGGTTCAGCTAGCGNGGCAAACAAATTTAGTGTTGAAAAAAATACAGCTTTATTGGCCAGAACTGTCTGTAGAGCTTTCCGAAAAATATTATTTAATAATATTAATTTTTCTCATGTTATTCACAATAGAATACTGTCAGATTAAAGAGTACTAAATTAAATTACAAAAAACAATATCAATACATACTTTAAAATACTACACGATATATCCTATGTTAGAAGTAGTTTGCATTCACATTCAATTACTTGGTTTCTTTTCTATTTAAAATTAATCAGAAGTTTATTGGTTGACAGGGAAAAGGGATGGTTACTGAATATAAGTGCATGGGTTTTCTTTCTCTTGTCTTTTCCATCCATAATTACATACATTCCTGATTTCGAAATAACAAAACTCATTTTTGTCATCAACCTTCACTGATTTTGACAGAAATTCTACCTACAGTAAACCTACCTAAAAATATTGTGTGGTGTAGTAAAACTTTACAATACACATCTATGTAAAGAAATACTGCGCAGTTACGCCTCATTAAGTGTCCTTTGAAATAATCCAATTACGTCAATAGCTTAATGCTTACATAACAATCATCGAAAAAACAGCCATAATAATTCATGGAAACGCGCAGCTATCGCATCATCAACATTGTTACGGCTGTTGCGTCTGTATTGTTTTCCTCTGACCTTTGGTTTCTATTCATTTCCTTGCCAATTCTCCTTTGGCGTCTGCGACACTTTAAAAAGAGCGAGCAGAGGAGGATGGCCAGGAATTGCTATCTGTTAAAGAATTCTCGAGATGAGATTCCGACGGCGCTACTTTATACAGCAAGGAAAGAGCTATAACAGCGCAAATTCTAAACCGATTTCATCATCAGATAACCATACGTTACAGAAATCGCACGCTGAGTCGGTCCAATCATAAGCTGCTGCCGTAGATTGAGGATCTCAAGGGTTAACATTACTCTTGATAACAGCGGCAAATGAACGGGAAAACCAGCATCGTCGGAATAAATTTGTCATAATATGATAGCGGTGGAGGAAAGAGCTGAAACGAAGACAAAGGCTCTCTGTATAAACGTTAACCTTTCGGTGGGTTCATGTGCCCTAACATTCCCCAGTCAGCGTCATTTCCATCGTCTTCGACATGAATACAAATTCCCATCTTCTAATATATGAATGCGACTGATCGATCAATTTTAAAACGAAATCCTATCAAACAACTACGTATAAATGAACGAGAAACAGGAATGCGATAATGAGACATATCTTCTGCTCTTTTTAAAAGAATAGCTTATAACATCTCCTCCTTTTTTGTATGCAGTAAAATGATACTATGCACTTGGAATCAATTCAGAAGTTGGCAAACACTGATAAATTTCCGATAGAAATCATAGTTCCTTACCTCCGCAAAAATGGTTCTAATGTTTTTATTTACAAGGTTTACTCGAAGTTTACAAGTAGTAGTCAGCATGAATATTATTTCAAAAAAAAAGTTAACATATATGTTGTGGTATTATTTAAAGTACTTCGATAGCCGAGTTCATTTCGTGCGTAGACCCACACCGGGAATCGAATCCGAGACTGCTATCACCAGGCCGAACGCTTTGACCACTTGGCTATTCAGAGGCCCAGCAAATTTTGAAAGGTGTACTATTTATTCCTGTGGAAGTAATGGTTCACAAAAATATATCCTTTGCCAACCTCAAGACAGAACTACAGACTGTAATATTAATGTAAGATAATTTTACTTATTGTGAATTTGCAATAGAATTCTTACACGCGCAACATTTGTGTTCTGAGGACTACTGTTATCATCTTTCACTCAAAAGTCAACAAGAAAAGAAATATTCATATACCAAAGGTTAGATAAGGTATTTTCTGCTCAAAAAGCTCAGAAGGTACGTTCTATTGCATAATAGGGAATAAATACGGTTAAAATCTAAAGTTTCGTTGCTACCAGCGAGCCTATAAATAATTTAGCTTCACACTCTACCTGATGATGTCGCACGGCGACGAAACCTGTCGGGTATTAAATTTTATGCGGAATTAACGACAGAATTTCTCATTTCGACCACAATTTAGCTTCAAGTTACGGATCTCTTTCGCCAATCATGGAATTTGGAGCCACCGCGGTTCAAGTACCTTTCCATCACGACCAGTGACAACTAGCAAGGGCTTACGTGTTATCCTTCTCATTCGCAATGTCGTAGCATTACCACTCAACTCATCGCAATTAACACCCATGTACTAAACGCATTGTCTTCCGTATACAATCGTTGGCGAGGAAATAATGTTGCAAGGGCGGCACCTTCTTCGATTCAATTCACACTTTAAAGGCTTCCTTCGGTCTAAACTCAACAAATAACTTTAATAAGGAGATGAGAAGGTAGCTCGTTTATTACACATGAATAGATTTTTCCTACATTTACTTTTCAGCACACATTTTATGTTCATATCCCCCTTATCAAATAAGCTCCCGGTTAGAAGACAAATTTTGATGATCAGCTTTGATACGTCTGAAGAGCCAAAAACTATACAAACATTACGTTTCATACAATGATTTTGAAAATAAAATCTAATAGCTTCATAGCTTTACATCTATTATTGTAACGATCGGAAAAAATTTCCTGCGTGTATCGTTTGAATCCACATTTGTCATTAGAACTTGTACGCAAATTTTCACATCCCTACAAAATGAGACTTTATAAGAATTAACAATTCCATGATACTACGTCACTTAAACCCTAAAAAACGCGAAATAATTACAAATCGATTTAAACAAAAATAAATCTCTTCTTAATTAACGAAAACCTAAGAACAATGAGGAGTTTAGAAAAGATGTAAATTCTATTCAGATATAGAAATGTAAATTGTGTGAATATGTTATTTAAATTTGGATTCATTGTAATGTAAAAGGTGTAACGTGTATAAGAGATGATCTACGAGTATTGTGTATTGTATGTATTTAAATAAGTGTATGTTATATGATGAAGCTGCCACCAGACTTGTGTCTTTCAAACTTTTTAAAAAACAAAAAAGCTTAAGAGAGCATAATTTTGTTTTGAATTATCTTTTAATTCATCAGCACATAAATGGCATGCGCTTCATCTTCACTTGACCTTTACCGCAATATATTCTCAATGCTTCCTTACAATTACGCCGTAATTTCATCGCCGTATCACAATTTATATCTGCGGATTTCTTGATATTCCGTGCAGAAAAAAATCCTTCTCTCTCTACATGTAAACGTGCTTCCAATCACATGAAGCGTCTTTATTTTGAGATCTATTACTTTTGACCTGGAGGTCGTCACATGTTTTGCCATCCGAGAGGACAAATTCGATAAAAGCAGCTGATGCTAATCGAAACGAGCAGAAGATACACGGGTTAAGTTAATGAAACGTGATCAATCCAGCCAATATCTCTGCAAATCACTTTATGCACTCGTCGAAAAATTTTCGATAACCATCACAGAAACATTTTCGTCTTAGAAATAAAATTGTGTCGGAAAAATCACTCAACTGTATATTTATCTCTCCACTAACTCATTTCATTCTCAAATCAGTAAAGCAAGATTAAATGTGATATCGGGATGTCTAAAGGTAAACGCACAAATGCACCGAACGAAGCTTAAAAAATCTATTACGGCAACGTATTATTTTACATATTATTTACGGCTTTAAATGTATTACGGCAACAGAAAGCGGGATGAGTGACTGGCAAACAAATTTAGTGTTGAAAAAAATACAGCTTTATTGGCCAGAACTGTCTGTAGAGCTTTCCGAAAAATATTATTTAATAATATTAATTTTTCTCATGTTATTCACAATAGAATACTGTCAGATTAAAGAGTACTAAATTAAATTACAAAAAACAATATCAATACATACTTTAAAATACTACACGATATATCCTATGTTAGAAGTAGTTTGCATTCACATTCAATTACTTGGTTTCTTTTCTATTTAAAATTAATCGGAAGTTTAATGGTTGACAGGGAAAAGTGATGGTTACTGAATGTAAATGCATGGGTTTTCTTTCTCTTGTCTTTTCCATCCATAATTACATACATTCCTGATTTCGAAATAACAACACTCATTTCTAACATTAACCTACACTGATTTTGACAGAAATTCTACGTAAACCTACCTAAAAATATTGTGTGGTGTAGTAAAACTTTACAATACACATCTATGTAAAGAAATACTGCGCAGTTACGCCTCATTAAGTGTCCTTTGAAATAATCCAATTACGTCAATAGCTTAATGCTTACATAACAATCATCGAAAAAACAGNAAATCATGAAATTCCATTCATTCTACGGAAGAATGACGAAAATTACCATTTCTGATATAATTATTCATCATTAGACGAATGCCTCTGGCTGGAATCGTTTTTAGTCACTAGAAATATCAATTTATTTGAATACATTATGTAACCCTAAGTTTTCTTATGTGATGCTATTTGTTTATTTACGTTTTTTTTTATTTCAAACGTGTATTTTTATAGCGTAATATTTCACTCATGCGTTCATTTTCCATATGCAATTTTGAATTTTTCTTCGTCATTGAAAATTTCAATATATATAACGACTGCAATTTAATATATAATTGCTTTTATATTTCTTTCTACTGTGTTTTCGCAGATTTTTTCACCCCTTTTTTCGTGGATGTCTTCCCGTAACGTGAGTTTTTTCTTAGTCAACCTTCAGTAGCATAGATTTTTTCCCACACCCTACTCTATCTTTTTAATTTATCATTGTATTGATAACAATTAAATACGAGGTTAGGTGGAATAGAGACACTACATTGGCCTAATCTTGACAAAGGGGCAATCTATCTCTAACATCTGATGCATAAATCTGTTATTCACGTATTAACGTAAAAAACATTTCCTAAAATCAGAACTAAATAATCCACAGTTTCAAATGTAATCCAAAAAATCGTGGGAAAGAAATAAGACAATTAAAAAAAAGTTTATTCATATCGTAAATTTCAGAAAAAATTCCAATCCGGTAGAAGATATGTACTACACTTATTATCGTCTCTTTATAATGTCTTTTGAATATATAACAATACTTTTATCATAGCGTTCTAATGTTTCAATGTAATAGAGCCCAGCTTATAACGTATAACGAGAATTAAACATAAAAAGGTGAACAAATTGCACTTTTCCCATCATCCTACGCACTTCTTCCATTATCTATTCAACGCAATATACACAATCACTTCATTTCCTTCTTAATTTTTTGGTAATAGCCTCACTATATCACCGCTTAACTCAGACAGGCACGCCCACCCAAATAAAAGTGAACCTCATTCATATAAACAATTAAGCAATGCCGGCCAAACTCTGATGAGAGAGGTAAATATGAGAAGAACTTTGAGAGCTTAGCGAAGGTTGCCAACAAGGCTAGACCTTCCTGGGCATAAAATAGATCGCCCAACCGAACTCGGTGAACAAATCTATTTCTGGGGCCAAACGTAAGGATGAACAGACTCCGAAATACGAATGAACAAAATGTCCTCAGTAGAGCACGTAAGCAGAAAATGCTAATGTCGCCTTAGTGTACGTGCACCGATGCCTTGAAAACGTCAATGACGTAGGAACGTATTATCTTCCAAATTTCTTATAGATGAGCGAACAGGGACTTTTCACTGGTACCAATTAAAATCAAGACCAATTAATCTATAAAAAAGATAATTAATCAATAAAAAGAAACGTAAAATAAATCAACGAACATAAAACTTGCATTCCCGGGAGGGAATAGTGACATTGATACGTATTCACGAAGAACATCAATTTCTTGAGAAGATGAATTTTTTCGAACGATTAAACCGTTACCTTAAAATTGCCTTTAGAAGAAACGTTAACTTTAAAATATCTAGATAACGAAAAATGCATTCCTAGAAAAATATTTCCGGCTTTAAAAATCATTCACGATTAATTTAGAAACTACACTATTAACATCAACTTTACTTTTATTTGTCATATAATTTAACTTTTACTGAAAGATCTGCAGGAGAATGACCTGATGGATTACCAATACGTCTTTCTTGAACTGAATATTTGATCCCATGAGGTTTAAAGAGATTAAGCTATTTTCTACGTCCCAAAGCTGACATAAACCAAAGAAATTGTGAGATTGAGAAACGATACTGAGCATTTCATTTGTTCTTAGGTTACATTGTAGCGGCAAAACATAAAAGGCGAGATCTTTGCTAGAGTCTAGATGTGAGGGAAATCTAAGCATAAGATCTATCCAGATAGATCGGGAGATAATAATGGAAATATCACAGACTGCAACTTCAGAACGAAGACTTGCACATAGTTGTGATTGGCATAATGTTCAGATTTCGGGTTCTATATGAATTCTTTAAGATTTGCAAACAGGCATAAAACCCTTTGATTTGATACCTATAAAAATTCCAATTACAGATTCAGAAATTCAAAATAGAACATAATAAAAAAAGCAAGGCAGACAAAGAAACGAAAATCGAGCGAGACTACTTGCATTAACTTCCATGCTTTTGAAACTTTCGAATGATGAGGAGAAGATGATTTAGGCAGAGAATTTACTCATATATTTGAATAATTATACAATTACAGAATATTTCCCAACATACACCTTTCGAGAATCCATCAAAAATCGACTAATGGAAAATTTCACGGAATTTACCCTTAGATAACATTCCAAAGTTTACCCTCGTTGACCCTACGAACTTGAATCCGTTACATAACAATCAGAAGGGAAAGTGGCTTGATAATTCATTAGCTAAAATGAGAGATAGCCTCCGATTTATTCATGCGAGATATCACAGCATCTCGATTCTCTTTCGGAATCCACAAGAGAACATTAATAACCGCAAACACACGATATTTCACACTTGAAGACAGCTCTCGAACTGCTCAAAGTGAAATCAATTTAGTAAAAGCTCAGCTTGCGGATTGTAAACTAAAAAACACGCATAAGAATAATCGAAATCCACTATTTCGGCCTCAAATATGTGGTAGCTCTTCGTGATGAAAGAGGAATAAAAAAACAACTGGTACGCGTCAACACAGGATTTAATAAGTATGACGTCGTATTTATTAAATACTGTGGTACAATTTGTTTTAATACCTCCTCCATTATAAGAATAATCACCTAATGAGGGGAAGAAGTGGACAAATATTACTCCAAAACGATATTTACTCGTTAATTAACCGACGTGAAATAATTTACCGTAGGATAAAGTTACAGGTTCCCTAAATGCTTAACTTTTTCGCATTAAATTACGCAATTTTCTCGCAATCTTGGGTCAATACCTCCTCCGCGCCTTTCGAAGAATGGTTGCAAAAGCAAAACTCTTCCAAGGCATGCCACTCAGGCCAAAGTTTACTTCACAACGGCGCCACTCTCTCTCCCAGACCAGTTGATAAGTTAAAAGGAATCTTCAATTGAAATCCAAACTCTTGCCTGGCAACATGAAACGCCAGATAATTTTGCCCTGCAACGTCCCTTTGACTTTGAAATTGCTTCCGTTGAACAGCTACATGGGCGACTTTTCTACACAGTAATACCTCTCTGTGCGACCACCTCTAAATACGAGGAACTATGTACACGTGCTCATTTTCCCAAATTTCCAGATAAGCGAGCTATGTCTCAAGAGACAAGAGTCCTAATCTGTTCATATTTCATCCAAACTTCCCAATCCAGTGCTTCTAAGCACTTTTCATCGCGATACGAGTACTACATACACGAGTGAAGTGAAGCATCTAGTTTAGCTTCAGGCTCGGATTTTTTTACTGTACATTATGATTTAAGCTTCAGTTTACGTACTTTCCCACCATACTCATTATGTAATACAATGTGAAATAGCTGTATCTTACATTCTACTGTGAATAGCAATGCTTGAAAAGGTTTAATGTTCTGGGAAAAGAAAGAATGCGGATATTTTCCGAACATGAAACACATTAATTGGTTTTCCATTATTTCTCACGGGTTAACTCAATTCGATATAACACATTTCTAATAACGACCCGATTCAAGGAACGAATGAAACCCATATAGCGACGTAACTCAGAATAAACCAGAGATTACCTCGGCCCACTACTATTTCGAAGATGCTCTACCACGTTCGCAAACAGAATAAAATAGAATGGCAAAAAGATTACGGCCTTCTTCGCTGAATAATGATAGTGTGTGACAATTTCATTGCCAGGGTTTACGTACATGTATTTAACGATTTCGTACACAATGGGAAACATTAACGTTTACGATGCAACTTAGAACTATCCTAATGTTTATCTAACGATGTAACACAGCAACGAAATCGGTAGTGACAAAACGCTATAATTATGGATTGGACAAAGTGAGTTCATGTACTTCTTTGTGACAACATGGGGAATTGAATATCGGCAGGTGAAGAATTTGGATGGCGAATCAGATAATCCGGAACAGGTAATCATATACATATATAAAAAGCAAATGTCTGTCCGTCCGTCCCCCTATTTATCTCACAATCAGAAACGGCCTACCTTAGAGATCTGAAACAAACTGCATTGCGGTTCTACGATGCTGAAACCATCAGGAAAACTATTCTCATCATCATTCACAATACGTTTCTATAAGAGATGAACGTAAATTACGTTTTCATGACTTGCAGAGGTTGTTTCTTTAACAAAATTAAATTAGAGACAATGGTCCTACGAAACTGAGACAAGTGTCACAAGAAAGGAAAATAATCATAGAATCTTATTTTAGTCGTGAATCATTCATATAATTTTGAAATTGCGAGAACTTTGATAAAATACACGTACATTCCGTACTATTTTTCGGAAATAAACAACCCATCCCTTCGACGACCAAGGCAATTGTTGAACATTGACTTCATGAGTTATCCTATACTTTTCCATAAGAAATGTACATAAAATAGGTTTAATTTACCTGCAGAGGTTGTTTCTTTTACAAAGTTAAATTAGAAACAATGGTCCTACGAAATTGAGACACAAGAAAGGAAAATGATCACAGATTCTTATTTTAATCGTGAAATATTGATATAGATCTCAACTTTCGAGAATTTTGATAAAACACACGGAAATTTGGTAACATTTTTGGGAAATAAACAACCCATCCCCATTGTTGAATGTTGATTTCATGAATTATGTTGATTTCATGAATAGAAGTCCACGGGGATAATCAGTACTTATAATTTTTATAAGAAATTTACATAAAGTAGGCTTTCATGTCTTGAAACAGTAGAATAAATATTATAAATAATGGTAAGATATATATTGAGTTATTATGATTTTACGACGGAATTTTTATGTGCTTAGAAGGACCAGATCATTACGACAACAGATATACTTTTAAACTAAATTAAGTTCCGTCATGCTTGACGGGGGCGTTTACTAGTATTTGAATAAAATCAATCTTCTCTTGCTAGATTTGGGGGAATTCCATAATAAATTAAATAATAAATACAACTTTTACTTTTCCACTAATGTATCTGGCTTTGCTACCAATGGTTCCGAACTTTCAGTTCATCGACAGGATTAGGAATAGAAGCCTAACGATGAACTGAAAGTTCGAAATTATTGGTAGCAAGGGAAATATATTTGTGGAAAAGCAAAAGTTATATTTATTATTTCATAGATAATCTTAGCTTACCGAGACATCACCGTGATTGTATTTCCTATTCCTAACGGCGAAAAACCAATAACGAAAGATCTTGAATTTTGTTAGGAATTACTTTGATAGATCTGCAAGAGCTATCGAGATGAATTCAGCCACAGGATCGGTCCCAAGAAGAATATAATTTAGGTTACATTGGCTCAAAAAATAAAGAGATAATGATTCCACGAAGAAGACGCAGAAGTCCACGCCCTGCTCCATTTGTCGATTAGATACCGCGAAAAAAAACTGGAAAATACAAGTTGGGTCTAGTCGCAATAAGAATTCAGTTTCCGCAAACCTTTAGAAGCAATATTTAAACATGAAAACATGATGAATAAATCCACACCCTCATGCTGCAATTCTGCATGTTTCGATATTGTAATTAGAGAGAATGGTGAAAATCCTTAATTAAGCCTTCGTTAATTATCGAATAGAGATAAAGTGAGCATCTCAAATGAACTCGCATAATACATTTTTAAAGCGAAATAATCCACTTGAGAGAAAGTTGTTACAAAGAGCTGAACCCTATGATGACAACTACTAAAACAAGTAGATTGACGGTAATGGGATCATTGTAAAATAACTTTAAAATGATGAATTACGTGACATAAAATAGACTCTAAAACCAGATATAATTATGAAGGGTAGAATTCGAATGATTACATGAATATTTCAGCCAGGAATAACATTGGAGATACTGAGAGATGCGGTATGACAGCACAAAGATCATTCCGACATCTTTGGTCCTCAACGCCTGATCCATTAGCTACCAAAAGCCCTGAGGAGGGGATGAGGTGACTACGGAAGATGTAGAGTGAGGTATTGCTTACTTTCCCCACTTATCCAGTTTGCGATGAGAAAGAGAAGTCCACGTAAGGGCAGCAAAATGAACTGGTGAATGACACCTCATAACATTCATACAAATATTCAGCATCACTCATACCTCAATGAATTTAATACAATCATAGCCACGAATTGAGACAACAGTAAGTGAAAGATGAATTGCTCTCTATTCTGTCCATATGAAAAATATTCCAATAATCTGGATATGCTAAAAGGAAAGAGGAGAGAAGTAAGAAATTGGTTAACTGAAGAATTAGGGAGACAGTTACGTGACGAATCCGGAAATAAGAAAAGTAAAGAAGACTGAGGACCTTGAGAATGGAACGCACGAGCTTTTCGCACTTGAAGTTGCGAGATGTTGAAAAGTTCGCAGGAAGGTTATTGCAACAACTATTCATAAATCATAACACACACAATTATCGCGTTCATAATTCCTACTTCATTCATACGTACATGATACTGAATGAACGACTAAGAACACTAAAATCGAGTCAATAAGCAACAGGATAAAGAACGCGCGAAATCGTTGAGAAATGGGGAAGCATCAGGTACGAATGGACTTGAACGCGAAGTCCTGAACTAAGGGTGCCACTGAATTATTATCTGGATGCGCAGCTTATTTAATCTCGGTATTAGAAAGTCAGTTGCTGATACTGATGGGCCCCTGATGATTAAGAAAACGTAATAATTGTTCCGCCGCAAGGAGAAGGGAAGTGATATAAAATGCTTAAGCTTCCTAAAAAGCAAAATATATTGTAAAAAAACTTCATAAAAAGCTTGTATTAGTTAATAATCCTATTATTAACAAGTTATGGTGCTCTGCCCCTAGAAAAAAAAAGAAAAGGCTATAAAACACTATAGATATACTAAACAATATCTAATATATAATAATAACAACAACAAAATACTAACAAATGTGGCACCACCTAATTAATACTGAGTTATAAATTTAGATAACACTAGGTCAAAGGCTAGAATAAAAAATGTTAATAATTAAAACCCCCTAATATTGTTCCTGGCTTGGGAATGAATGAATGTCAAAAAGACTGAGATGCCATTACTGGTAACGGTCATCAGAATCTGATCACACAAGAGGTTATACGAAGGATAACATTGTTGACAGCTGACTGAAAAATCTTGAATTGTGGAAGGTAATGGCATTGTATGGAGTGCATGAATAGCTTATTAGTGCATTGACGGAGGAGTATGACGGAAGAAATGCATGTGAGAGTTACTGGTGAGCGCTGAGAGTTTTAAGGTCAAAAGAAGTGCAAAATAATTGTGATGCTTTCCAAGTTGTTCATAGTGTACACGTATAGATATGACTTAGAACCTCGCATTAAACAAGTTAACCTTAATTAAATATGTCTACATTCCCTAAGGGTTCAGATTCCTTAAAATTCCCTATTTAACGCCATTTCCTTAGGCCCGGTATTATAATGTATTCTCAAATCTGCCTCTCAACTAAAGTGGACTTTAAGCTAAAGTGGTGTTTAAGTATAAGGAGTGTATTATAAAACCTTTTAGAGTCCTGTTTACTTAGATACCACTTTAAATATTAGATGCTTTGAATGACAATAATTTTCATACCCGTTGCCGTGAGGTTAGTTTGAAAAACATCGCATCGTAATACTGTAAAACCGCGTAGCCCGTTTATTTTTAAGGTTTGATAGCTTTTAAAAAGACCTAAAATATATTTTTTGAACTGNTGTGATTGATTTTAGGTTAATTAATAACACTTTATTCCGGTTTTGTTTCAACGGGAGCCTTTACTTCTGTAATTTAGAAAACAAGAAATTTTTTACATCAAATTCTGCTTCAAATCATTTTCTTTCCGTTCGCATTATTAATTTGGCAGACAAACGCTTTTGAGGCAAACAACAAAATAACTACAGCGTCTATTCAATTGAGATACGTTTGTGACGATAGGAGGTTAGAACATGTTAACCCTTGAAAATATTAACCTTGAAAATTCACGTTGGCTGAGAGAATCACCGCGAGAAAAAACTTTTGGCCAACTTAAATTCACGATCTTAACTAATAATAGGTCCTACCATTTGCTTAGCTATTTTAACCGCCCTCCTCATCTTGCTCGCTCTGAATTAAAAGACAATTCGCGAAATTTTTACTTCCCTTAACACAGATCATGCACTTTTCATAAATCATTCATTTTGTCCGCTTTTGCATTCTGGAAATCCCTTCCAATAACGATCCGTGTTACACAAACAAATAAGTTTACATTCATATCATTTCAATGTGCTTCCAAACAATTTTCATGAATACTGTGTATTTCTTAATGTAATGTATATTTTCTTACGTAATATTTTTGTAAACCTACACTTTTTCATTTAAATACGTATATGACTGATTGTACGATATCTTGTATTATTCCAACGCCGTTTCCATTATGTGGCTTTTCACAGGACATAATAAATGTTATTATCCACTTTATTTCATCAAAAATCTTTAACAGAGTCAAAGTTGGACTGGCGGTGAGGCTACGGTGAGTTTAGAACGATGGTCTTAGGAAAGCGCAGAAGTGTATTAATATGAAGATAAAAGCAACCAAGGACTAGCACGATGGTTGCAGGAGATCGCAGAAGTGTATTAATATGAAGATAAAAGCAACCAAGGACTAGCACGATGGTCCCTTCATTCATACATTGTAACACATTGACAGTGAATCAGTTGATGCACCAACAAGCAGCATTCCATACGGTAGGAGTAATAGATACACTTAATAAATCATAAAGGTTTGAAATATGGGAATTTTGAGTTAGAGAGACGCTGTTAGCTGCCGGTTCGTCGGTCAAATAGTGGCAAAGGTTGTTTTGAAGTTGGCAGACGTTCACAATATTATCGACTGCTAGAGGAAATTCCGGATTATAGACAATATTTTTAATAAAATCGATAGAAAAAATTCCCGAGCAATAGAAATAAGCCTTTAATTTAAAAAGTCCATAGAATACGCACGTAAGCAATACGTTGGACAATTCTGGAATAAGTTACTGTAATAGATAAAAAAAATAACCATGAAACGCCAAATTTAACGATTAATACGGATAAAATAGCAATTTTGTAATCATTCTTGATTAACACACGTTCTAATTGCAAATTGATACGACGAAAATTAACTGAGAGACAAACAATGAAAGCTGGAACACAGATTTTCAAGCGCAAAAACAGGGACTTCTTTCATACAAAACATTCAGTACGGCTACGAAGAATAAAATATCTAAACACACACGAATAAACGTATAAATGAATGTTCTATTGTATGAAGTACATTTATTAGAAAATCGGTGGACAGCATTCGAAACTACAGCTTCTCAAACTCGGTGGACTCGACTTTCTTTTACAGACAATAGATGGCTACGTTTTTAGTGACGATTCTTAAAAAGACGTAGCCAAAACTATGGCACTTGTTTCCAATAGGCGGAACGAAACGTATGCAGCGACGTGAAAGATGACATGATTTCTTTTTCACCCATCCAAGGGGATACTGAACTTCGCGCGGCAATGAGAATAAATGAATCGCTAAAATTCGAAACGAATTGACCCCGACGACATCAAACCTTAACGGTCAGATTAAACATCTTAAACTACACTGAATGCTATTCTTAAACCGGACATATTCACTTGACTTTTATTAGCCAACGTATATGGACATGAACTTGCGTCACGCTGGTTTATGAGGGTGAAGACGCAAAAGAAAAATAATTATCCCCAGAAAAATGCCACATGTCAAGAATGTCTTAAAACGCGACCCAATTGAAAAAAAAGTCTATCTCGACTTACATAACGGCCTCTGGTGAGTCAGACTTTTCAGCAGACGAAAACGCAACTTTAAACCTTGATTTATATATAGATTGAACCATTTCAAGCGTAAATTATTTGACGCCAATAAACGACGATCGAAAAAATACCCGAGCAATAAAAATACGAAATATAATACAAAAAGAACATCAAATATGCACGTAAGCAATACGTTGGACAATTTTGGAACAAGTTACTGTAATGGGGATAAAAAAAATCACTAAAAATCGCCAAATTTAACGATTAATCCGGAGAAAATAGGAATTGTTGACCTAAGAATAAACCACTGCACAAATTTGAGTTTGTAAACATCTATTACTGAACAAAAACTGATAAAAGAGGCTGGGTTTGTGAGGATGTGAAGTAGTTCTTGTTAGGATTGGAAATACCAACAAAATAAAATAATGGTAGAATGGAGATAGATTGTTAGATTAAGATCATAATAAAACAAATTAAAGAAAAAGCAACTATAGATGACTATATCTTTAATAAAATAAAATAATAATGGAATGGAGATAGATGGTTGGATTAAGATCACATAAAATAAATTAAGGAAAAGTATAATACAAAGTAACTATAGTGGACTATATATTTAATTCTTTTAAACCCTAGATACACACGGCGAAAAATTAAAAGTAGTTAAGTATACAGAACTGGAATTACCTAATAACTAATAACTCTGAAGATTCCTACAAAGAATAATGAAAAGAGACACAAAACAACAAATAGTTTATACGAATACTGTATTCCTCGGGTACAATATTGTATGTTAAGTTTTAATTAATATACGGCTTGTTTTCTTAGAAAGGCTCACAACTGTTCACCATCCCTTACACATTACTATTAATGATAATTACGTCGAAGCTGTAAAAAATAGTCAGAATCCTTAAACTTTCAATTTATCTTTCGGAATATCGACTTTAAGGGTCTTCCTTTGAACCATATTCCGGATAGACGTGTTTACCATCGGCTAGTCCCGAAATACACTACAGCGTAGAACAGGGCCAACTGCGTCGCGAAATTTGAAAATTGGTCAAGGACAGCTGCGCAAAAAAAAACAGAAAAAAATACGCAATATTATGCGAACGCTAAATTTAATTTTAATATATAAATAACTAAGAGAAACTTCGTTGTATTTGAATCAGCACGAGGAAGTCCGCTTCAACCCCAGTTTTCTTCCCCCAAAGGAAGAGGATAGTATGAAGCAACTGATTCACAGTTTTTTAGAAAGGATAAGCCTACGTATCTTCGAAAATATTTTTCTTCCAAATGGAAGGTGACCTCATATCCCAAAATAGCATTTCAATTTCTGCAAACTGAATTCGACAATTTTTTAAAAGCCATTCAATCAAGACAATCCTAATTTCGACAGACCCTTTACTTTGAACTGACAAACACTTTAAGCAGAAATTATATCACCTTAAAATAAATCACGAAACAGGAAATATGTACTTATTTCCAGTGACTGGATGAAAACTCTGGGGTCTAGCGGAGACGTATTTTAAATAATTACCATATGGCCAGATTTCAGTTCCTGAATGTAGATAATTAAGCTGGGATGTACACGATTCTATCCATTAGTTAGTAGCGATCATAATTCGCTGCATTGTACTGATAACGAGCACAATTAACCTGACTTGCTGGATGACATACTAAGTAAGACATGGTACAAAAAACAACAAGTATAAGCCAGATTAGATTATATTTGCCTTTGTTCTGAACGACACGAAGATTTGCCTTTTAGCAGCCGCTCTCTTCCATTTAGCGAATCGAAAGCTTGGCACTTGTCCACAATTCAAATCTTAATACCATTGAATCACCACTCTCATGACTTTTACGTCACGCCGTCAAATAATTATGCAAAATTCGTCGCTTCCTCGCCAGCTAGAACGATCACGACTTAGAGACTCTTTCCCTATCGAAGTAAATGTGATTTCAAGCACGTTACGCAAGCCGCTATTACCTGTAACACGTCGCAAACTAAAACAGATGGAAACTGCCAGTGTAAACAAGCGACTCCTTCCACGTTATGCAACGGAGATATTATGGAGTTAAAGGATGAAGCGTGCACCACCTGAGAATACAACGATGACCTTAATGCTGACAATGAAATGCAAGTGATTATCACGGGTACAATCGAAGAAAGATAAGTAAACAAGATGTCTTCCCCATAATAAACTTAACTCTCGATCAATCGAAATGGTCAAATGGTGCGATCACTACATTCTGCGCTAATACGGAGATTAATCACGTAGAACGTCGAGATGAAAGCAATCGATAGCTAAAAATAGAATCTGCGGACGGGAAAAACAGCGCAAAAAAGAAGAGTGAAAACTCAGGAACCAGAATTTCAACGGCCTTGACCATTCGATCCCGTTTTACCGTTTCGAGACGAAGGAATCGATCGTGGTTGCGAGTATCGATCACAATAGATTAATGATGCATATTTTGGAATGTCTCTGGGATTTTTCAGTTTCGGAGTATACTAAATGATGATCAATTTTTACAACTAAGAACAAACAATAAGCCTGCCTATGCATAAATGGATCAATTAAGGAAACAGATCATTTTAGCGACTTTTTTTTCCTGTTTTAGCGACATCTCCAGCTCCAAGGAGCATGTTGTATTTCTTAGACTCCACTTACTCTTCACATAATATGTTTGACTTATTTTATGAATAACATAGCATTACTTTCAGTGGATAAAAACGTAATAGTCACACTAAAAATTTAATCTGAGTAATTTCTGAACTGATACTCCATTATTAGCAGCAAATTTAAGCTATTCTTTTTCTGTTGAATACCTTTAGCGATACATTTTCTGAGTTTAGCGACTTTTAGCTACTTTTTAAGGTGCAACTAGCGACATTATCGAAAATAAATTAGCATCTATAAACGCAAAGTCCAACAATTACAGAATAAGTTGTCATGTTAGATTCTTACATTAAAGAAGTCAGGTTAAACTTGCACAATTAATGCAGAGATAATACGTCTCTGAATGCATACATATGCAAGATTTGCATATTATGCATCCTTCTTGCTACAAAAGCAGAACAGATATGAGAAAAATTGGAGAAATAAATGCTAGAGATAGCCGCACTAAAGATTGATTCCCTCCTTGATGGGTAGGCGATAGTAGAAGATAAGAGTAATGTAAATATGTGCATATGCACTCCCTAGCACACGCTGAGAGGACGATCGCGAGGTACATCAATATCGACTCCCAGATAGCGGCCTTTCAGCGTGTGGCTGATAGACATGCATGGTCATACGTAGATATAATTGCATGTATCATAATACGTTTATTTTACCTCAAGATAATTTCCTCTTATTTAAAATATTTGCTTTTGCCTTCACACTTAATGAATATTAACAGTCCCATAGTATAGAAAGCTTCAATCTCGGAATCTATTTACCTAGGATACTAACTTGAAGACTTTGATTAATAAAGCAACCCTGTAAGGACTTATGCATAGGCAAAGCTAGCAAAACTGCAGGGATGTACTGTCTAAACATGAGTCCTTGCGTCGACGATTTAGAGCTCAGCTTTGAAGGCTAATGTTATAGAAGGCCAACTCGATAGTTCAACTTTAAAACCATTACGGGGGAATCGCACCAACGTTAAATCAATTACAAAGCATGCCACTACCAAACAGATTTGATTTCACTTTATAAAGCTTCATTCCCGTTGTATTCCAGTTGATTAATATTCCTCTGACATTTCCTGTTTGCTTCTTCCGGTTAACCTTCTAAAAACCCGCCTCACGCCCATGTGCTTCTTCGTGTTTACGTTTTCCGTTGTCCCGGTCGAACTTTTCGCGTAACAGTACATACAGGATCAAGGTTTCCACCGAATTCTTTCAAAACATTCTCAACGTCATTTTACGACAGCTGGAAATGTTATCAAGCAATTAAGTCTCCATCCTTATCGCCACTTCTTTTATATACTAAAATTTATTGACAATATTTATCCTTAAGGATAAAACTATTATTAAAACTTGCAAAAATGTATTACATTAAAATCTTCCTTAGTGATACTTGGTGTTCCCCCTTCACAATAAAAAGTAAACGATATAATGAGTACTATTCCACGAGAGTCGTCATACGTTTTCTATATTTAGGTAGGCCCATGTGCCCTATATTCTCCACTAATCGCCATTTCCTTCACCTCCCGGTAACCCACCCCACCCTTTATATCATCTAACAACTTTTTTGTGTTTCCCCTCTGCTCCCGATAGCATTCTTTAGCAGTTCCTCCCCTCTCAACATTTGGCCCACCCATTTCCTCTGTCGACGTTTAATAACTTCGATTGAAACCCTCTTTCCTAACCATCTCCAGTACCTCTCGTTCGTTTTTCTAGCAACCCAACTTACCCTTTCCATTCTACGCCATACCCACACCTCGAAGGCCTCTAATCTTTTGATGTTCTACCTTCGTAAGGTCCACGTTTCACACCCATATAGAATAACACTCCACACCAAAGATATTACGAGTCTTTTTCATATTCCTTAATAAGATTATTTCTAGTCATCAGTTCCCTTCGTTTCACGAAAGCTTCCTTGGCCAATGCTATTCTTTTTCGAACCTCATCTGTACACCTCCAATCCCAAGAAAGAACACTTCCCAAGTAAGAGAAATTATCTGCCTATTCTAGTTCTTCACCATCTACTCGTTAACTTCGCTTCTTTCTTTGGTGAATCTCATAATTTTTCCACAAGAGCGGAATAGTGCAAATTATACGTACTTTTTATTGTGGAAATATTACAATTTTATGCATCTGCAGGTTCACTATCCGCTCTACAGCACATTAATTTGCGAGAAAGCACTTGCTGATCATAATGCACGTTTCTATAAAAGCAGAAAATCCGGAACACGTGTTATAGGTAATAGTAATATGCTGAGTTAGACAAATTCCAACCCATACTTTACAAGCATATCGGGTGAAAACGCAGACTTTCGTCTATACAACGTAGCATTCGTCTAACAACGTAGACTTCGTTTGTATTATTTGGCAGCGCATAATGATGAATTATTGCGTTGACAATTTTAAGATTTCAAATTTAGTTATACTTTTACCGTATTTACGGTTGCCTAACCACCTTCTACCAGCATTATTTTATCAACAAAGGTCTTTCCTTCGTCAACCTTTAAGAAAATAAGGTTTCATTCTTCACAAACCTACTATTCCCTTATTCTGTCGCATAAGATGCCATTAGACCGCACTTAAGTGATGTCTTGACCACATATAGTTTACCATCTTCATCGTACGAAGGAAAAAGAATAAAATTAATATTCTCTAGCGAGACTTGATGGAATTCCATTGAAAAAATGATATGATAAATATAAATTTTACTTTACCACAATACATTCGGCTTTGCTACTAATGGTTTCAAACTTTCAGTTCACCGTCAGGCATTCCTAAGAAAGTTCGAAACCATTGGTAGCAAAGCCAAATACATTTGTGGAAAAGTAAAAGTAATATTTATTATTTCAATGAAAAAGAATTTTAAATCCAATTATATCTGCTTAGAATATATTCCACTATATTTTCACTCGAAGCAAAAACAAAAAAAAATTGTGTACATCTGTATCCGGGATAGACGAAAAAGCCACATTGAATGCCCGAAGAGTCTGCAGATTTCCCACCTTTGATCTAATCCATTCCTTCCGCCAAAACTTCTTTCCTTTCACACAAGTCATGACTTACTACGCATCACTTCGATACCGCTATAGTGGCATAAATCGCTAAATGACTACCATAAAGACCGAGTTCACAGTTGGAATCTGGTGGAAAGCAGACTGCCCGGCAGAATCGCCAACCAACCGTGGCCGTCGAGGGATACCTATTCTGCTACAAAAGACGGCCTTAAATGGTTTGCAGACTTTCCCGTAGCGATGGAGAACGAGTCAGACAAGTAACACACCAAGATGTGTCAAAGTTGAGGAAAAACGCAAATCCCGTCGAATAAAAAACTCTGTTTTCAAATGCATTGTGAAATAAATCGCTTTTAGAAACCTACAGCCACAGCGAACGAGTTGATGACTAGACGTATCAATCTATATTAGATATAGAAATATGTTACGCATCTATATAGAGCAGGGATGTCCAAGGATTTAGCTTTTAGAAAGCAGCATCAGCTCATAGAAAGATAGACTTCACAGGCTTCAACTCATCTATGCATGAACTGAATATACCTGCATATACATGTTCCTTGTAGTTTTCAGCATATAACTAAATCAATAATCTCTGTAGTCGTCATAAGGTAAATTAGTTTCATTTTTACATATAAATCATGTCATAGTACCGTATTTTCCGGTAAATAACACGCACCTACTAGATAACACGCATTTCAAATACTACTTCTGTGATAAATGCATTGATAACGCGCATGTCAAAACTGTTTTTATGTTGACGAGAATGTTTTTTTCACTACTGTAATATTTATCATAATCACTCTTGTATTTTGAATGGAATTATTTGATTACGTTAACATTTACAATATGTTGGTTGAAATAAAATTGCCCTAGTACGTGAGCATATACTCCGTGACTTCCGCGATATATGACGTGTGTTGTTTAGTCATTTGTTTCCTAGTTCAATATTCAATGAAACGAGATTTTCCGTTGTATATCACTATTAATTTTATCATTTTTCTAGAAAAAATAATTTTGAATACGAATAGGGATATGATGCCCAATCATATACCTATTGTGGAGTACCGAACTTTTCATTGAATCCACAATCTAACGTGTTATTGAAGATAATATTTTAAAATATATGTTAAAAAAACGGCCCCGTTCCATTAACTCGTAAGGTTAAATCGGCCTTGAAGCGTGAGTTCAAACTTGCTGAATAATCCTTCATCGAGTTCGCACAATGATTTCTGTGACATTCAAATAACCTATGCAACACAATACAACTGACAGATAAATTAACTAACAACGAAAAAATAAATCAGTTTTTATTGCAGTAAGGAAAATAATTTCGTTCATCGTCTCGATAATGAAAAAAATTCCTTTTCCGTAACGTTCATTTTAATAACGAAGTTATGACTTACTAAAAATACACACTTCTTATGCAATCCCCAAATATTGTTTATCTTTTAGAATTTAAAGTTAATAGCGTTTCCTAAAATGTGTTTGTAGTTCTATACAGCATATCTCAGTACTTTTAATATATTATTGATTCGTGACAAAGTAATTCTTTTTTGGTTACGCAGACAAGATTGATTGATCGTCCGTGAATTGAATAAATATCCCTCCGTTAAGTATAATAAATTACAGCGATAGTCCTAAAATTTGTCACAGCCGGCCAGAGAAAGACGTGATAAATCACCACTTAAGGAAATAAAATTTTGGTATCGTTTTTATCATCTCAACCATTTTAAATCTTTCTTCTAGTTTCTCGCAACGTTAGCGCAAAATTATTTCGTTATTTATTACACTACACGTTTCCAAGAAAGCCTTTTTCTTGGTATAAGAAAGGTATTTAACATAACTTTACCTGATTTAAAAATTGTATTTAATAAACATTGGATTAAGCATTAACTAGACTGACGGCTCCAATCTTATGCAGCCCATTCTTTTGTTTTATCGTAATCTAATATTGGCCCAAATATTCGAGTTTTGAAAATGGAATGTTGCCACATTATACCACCACGATGCTGATATTTTAAGAGCTTAAAGAGGTATGAAAAAATTTTATTGGGCACCGTGGACAGTTTCGTAAGTCGCTGAATGTTAAACGGCTCGGACTGGTTTCCAAAGAAACACCTTACAATCGATACTAAACAACTTCAACTCTCACCGAGAACGACGAATATATTTCGGCTGTGGAAAGTATGCAACGCCCAGGTTTTCAAGGCCTTCTAACAAACTTAATCTCGAAATAAGATTTTAGGTAGAAAAAGGGGATAGGGAAAGTTTATCGTATAATTAAATGTAACCTAAGTAGGGCGTGTAAAAGATATATAAGTGTTCTACCTTTCGGTAGATTCACGTGCCCTATTATTCCTTATTTACTGCCAATTCTTTCGTATCATGGTAACCCAATATTAAAACATTCTAAATAATAGACGGGAGAAAGATTATATGTTTGGGGTTTTCTCCACTGTGAAAACTGACCAGTCATAATTTTACAACAATGAAAATAATTTAGTTATAATTTCACTACAGTGAAAACTGATTAAGGAAATGATGTAAGCAAAAACGCCCATAAGAAGCAACGTTCATAACGGACCGGATTTTTAAAACCGAATCTCTACAGTTCAACAAGGTGTGTAATACATTGGACTGTATTGACCTCCATTTATTGGTTCTTCATGGTACGAACCACGAGATAGTGCCCCAATTCAAAGAAAAATAACGTAGCTCGCGAGGCCTCAACTTGGCGTTTCTTTAAGGACACTCATTTTCAAACTTAATACCTTTAAATTAAAAACATTAAAATTTACGCATGCGAGACCAAAACTTTCAATTATTGGATTCTTCGGGAAAACAACAGGAAACATTTAACAGCGATCCTTTTTCATTCGATAAAACAAATATTTTCGTACCAGTTGCAAATCCTATCTCCATACCGGAAATCAGTTGTCTGATCATTCGCCTGCAGCGAATCAAACGGGTGGACTTTCAAACAAGATTTTACTTCAGAGGCTTCCGCTAGGAGCCTAGTACTCGGAAGAAAGTATGAGGAAGTTGTGAAAACCAATCACCGTAACCTACGAACATCCGTCGTAGTAGCAGAGACCCGAGGACCACAGGCCGTGGATTTTCAAGGTCAACCGGGCGAAACGTCTAGAAAAGCCACTGTCAGGATTCTCCCGCACTTAAGCTGGCATTTCAGAATGCACCATTACGCAAAGCGCCCTCCATCGAAGATGAAAAACACAAGGTTTGGCATTCAGGGTCGGGATAAATAGGACGGCGAACTAGGCCTCTCCATTGAATCGACGCAGGCGAAAAGTACTTACCTTAACCACGACTGAATCCTACAATGTGACTATTGACAAAACAATGCAGGTATCAAGTCTAAATTATTTCTCATCATAATTTTGCTAGTTTTAGTTAATTCGCAAACCAACTGATGAAAAAGGATGATCATTCCTGAGAACTTTAACCTCTCATGGATTTGAAGACTAATACAAATAGCGATCAAATATTTCATACAACTTTTAGAGAGCCAGAGAAATTTGGCGAACCCGAAGCATTCAGAACAGAGCTATGGAACCCATTTCTAACCCTTAAAAGCAAAATTCCGGTTGCTGTACGTCATCGAAAATCCCCCATAGAGAAGAAACTT
This sequence comes from Ladona fulva, assembly GCA_000376725.2. NCBI lineage: Eukaryota > Metazoa > Arthropoda > Insecta > Odonata > Libellulidae > Ladona > Ladona fulva. The sequence goes on from KZ308236.1 coordinate 1,720,811, forward strand.
GAAATATATTTTTGTAACTAACAATTTATTACACGGAAAAATTGAGAAGAATCTCCCAAAGAATATTTACTCACAGCTAGTCACTTCTACAAGCCAGAAACATCAACCACCATCGCAGCTAAATCTCTATGCAGTTCTAAGGTGAAAAAGCAGCAATGCAACGACGGCAGGCCTTCCACATGGATTACATAAGCGTAAGATTAATGCAATTACAAATAAAAAGGAACGAATGAGCTGTGCTAGGCTAAAGTGAAAATAAAGGTTCAGTGAAGGGCAAATTTTCTCGGGATATCCATTATCACTACGTATGTTTCTTCCTCGACCTTGAAACTTCCTCGCCAAGTCTGGCTGACCTCGGCGGTGGAAGAGGGCATGATCTTATGTCCACTTCCGCTAAAGGAGCCACGGTGGTAGACTCCTTTCCCACCCTTTACGAACCACGATTAAGGGGCTATTTTTAGAATTGCATACAATAGTACATCATTAAAAGCAATTCCGCCACTAGAATGTTAATTCGCGATTCAGAGCTAGCAACTGTTATCATAGATAGATTTTTTATACCTATAAACTCTACCACTACCTTCAGCCTCAAATTCTAGGTGTAATTTCCACTGTTGATTAATTTCCTTCCGGAACATCGTATATTAATAGTGATTCCTCCACATGACATTCTCCGACTCTGTGAAATTCCATTATGACGTTTATTCAAAAATAAAATAATACGAGAACTATTAACGAATTACCCACGTTGTTTTCTTGGTAGTAAACGTTCCTTTTTAAGAAAAAATTACAATCTTAATTTGCACGGGCTGTCTAGATGAAATTCAACGCGGAGGAGAAATTAACTTCAACGGTGATAAAAATAAAAATTTAAAGACGAAAAGAAAACTCACGGAGGTAAAATGCCTAAAAACCCCAATCTTGCTGCCTTCTGACAGTAAGTTCACCTTTACAGTAAGTACCTTGCAGGCAAATATGAGTGTTATTCGTCAAAAATTACTTCGTATCGCTTTCAAATTAACATAACCCAAGCCTGCACAGTTTGCTCCGATATCGCCAAGAGAAAGATATTCACCAAATGTTACACCATTTAAAATTAAGAGAAGCGTTGTACTTTTTCATGACAATTATTTTAACGAAAAACACGACCGGGTATCAAGGATGATGACGATGAATCGTTGAAGCCAGGCCGTGTTTTCATTAAAAAAATTGTTGCGGAAATAGTACAGCACCTCTAAACATTCCCCATGATAGAATTCCACGAAACTTCATTCATTACCGTGCATATTATTTTACACTTCAACGCTAAACCCAATGAAAACCACTGATAACCACAAAAATGCAACTTACATATGGAAAAATATCCAAAACTGCACAAAAATTTAAACACTTCGGCTGTTACTATTCCACAAATTTTCACTTCATTAGATATCCATTTGATTTACTCGCTGATATCGACCATTATACTCATCTATCGTACAAATATTAACCTCATGTGGAAAACACATCATCTGCGGATCCGAAATATAATGATTAGATCTTCAATGGAAAGCATTCCAAATTTCTACCTCCGCAATTCTTCAACAACATTACCGAAGCTTCGAGACTACTTCTGCAGTGATTCCAGAGCTTCAGGCTCAACCTGTTCATTCAAAATAAACAACTTGAGTGATTTCCGGTTTGGTGGCCCTCACGACGTCAGAGGGTCTTGCAAATTTTAACGCACACCGTAGACCGTGGTTAATTCAAATACCAGTTATCCACTGTTTACACAACAAACACCTAACAGTTCTATCTTTTTAGAATAATTAGCATTCTTATTACTAGGAAAATTCGCCACGGCGAACTGGTCACGCTCGATAAAGAATTATCATGGGCATTGCACCGATGACGCGAAGTCAATGTAAAATGTGAATTGAGATGTATATTAGAAGGATGAATTATGAAACTGATAAAGGAAATATGATTGGCTGAATGTATCCAAACGAAAAATAAATACACGCGAGGTGGGCACCGACGAGAAGAATAATTAAGCAAGAATTAGATGATAATAAAGGTAGATTCGTGGTTAATAAACAGCAAGACGGAGAAAATAGAATCCTGGTACAGGCTATAATTGGATGACCTGCTCGAGGGACTAAACTATGATGGCGATTAAGCATCACAGCACTGCTACCACGTATTCTACCAATTTTCCATTCACTATTTATGTTCGTTTACTATTTTTTCATAATTGCTAAAGTCAAATACCTTCATCGGACCTCCGAAAGCCAATCGCAGTAACCGATATCGCAAAAATTCGGAGTTCCACAACACTCGCGAAAATCTCAATACTATTATAAAAATACTACACTTCAAATGCAAAATATAACAGGTTAAATACTTAAGAATGTTTCTATTAAAACGTAGGCTACATGTACTCGTTGATTTGCATTCAAAAGAAACGCTGATTTTCAATTAATGAGATAAAACAACGCACTGAAAATAAATTTGCAACTCATCCTCATTCCTATGCCTTTTAATTATTCAATTGGGAAAATAGACAAACGACCATAAACTGAAAATTTCCTTAGAAACATTTTAAAAATCTACTTCTGTGGCTGAGGCTACCACAATGATTTTAATGTGCATTGCAAGACCACGAATTATGAAGGTGTAAATTATAAAGTCAACATCGCCGGGCATAAATCATCATTGTGAGTCATTGTAATCAATGAAAATCACTAAAGATTCATAATAAGATTCCAAGACTGATATACACCATGTACAAATCCATGTATGATATGTGATGATACACAAATGAGGTTGTACTTTCCGAAGATTTTAGAGCATTAACCTTAACTGGATGCAATAAATTCCAACAGTTTATCAATAAATGAATAGGGATATCTTTTACGATAGAAAGACTTTTATATTTGATCAAATAAGTATTTGAATTATAAGAAATTTGAAGGTCTTATGAAATTTTAGTTCTACCTAAATTTCTCTTGTAGAGAAATTTTGTTTAAGCTTTACATTTTTAGAAGTAGATCTTCCTGTGTTTACAAGCGTGAACTTAACACACTGAAAAAGTCTTCAAGTACCAAAGGTACAAATATTATTGAATGAATAAAAAAGAATCAATCATTAAAATTAGTGATGTGACGTCCTAAACTCCGAAAAAATAATAAACAACTCACAACAACTAATGAGGACAATGATGCATGAATAAACATTTAAGCGCAATCAGAATAAAACAACACTAAAGAAGTCATGATGAAAAGGAAGAATACAGAATACTGCATATAGTTAAATACAATACTTGAATGAAAAAATACTTACCATGCTGCAGCTTACTATTCCTCGAAATCACCAACTTTCTTGCCGATGCTAATCCACACCTTACACTGGACATTTTTCCTCAGTTTGCACAAGGAATGCTGCAGATGGATCCCGCAAAATATTAAACTGATACAAATAAGTACTTAAATTTTAACAATAAAAATATTGACGACTTCGGCTAACTTTGTGAAACCTACTTAAACCTACTAAACTGCATGGGTAAACACCGTATTCCCAGAATTTTGATGATGAACTTTAAAGTGGTTTCAATAAAAGAATGTTTATCATATTACGAGACAAATTTTCTGAATTTTCTAGCATGGGAAGTATACTGAGATGAGGACCTAAGGTTCCTGTTGCCGAGATAAATTATGGTAACTGGTAAACAATCATTTAATACACCTATATGCTCTGTAATCTCAGATATTTTGTTTATTATGTTACCTTTAATGGCTGTCCTTAAAAACTGAATCACTGAAATATCACTATAGACATGGAAACCCCAAATTTTGCAACCTTTTCGCAGACCGATCGGTACACGACTAAGATTTTGCTGAAATGAACCGATCTGCTGCTGCCTCTAAATATTATGACGTCATGTAGGCCACACACCACTCGTTAGCTCGAATTGCGTTTTAAAACGATATCATTCAGAACGAATTCTTCATTTAAAATATGCTTTACTGATATGAATTTGCAGTAATTTACTTTGCTTAATTTTTTATGCATAGATATGATATCTTCTATTACGGAGAGAATTTTGAATAACACCAATTTTTCAGAGTTTCTTAAAGGAGACACATCGTATAGATGTCACTTATGCAAAGACGGACGACACGAAGTCAGGATTATGGGTTCGTCGTTTCACTGTTTCTAAACTTTATTGACAAAACTGAAAACCAAATATTTTTTTCTCTGAAGTGCTTTTTCCCTATCTATGTTAATAGTTTGATATTAATTGATATATCCGGCGGAGGCTTGTTATCATTCAGTCATGGATTCCTTGAAGGAAATTTCTCAAAGAAAACTAGTTGATATATTGGATCGTATTCCTGGAAAAAAAGATCTAGTAATTGATCCAGCACTTATGAAACCACTTGATAAAATAACGGGAGTCAACATGCTTCGGTACGAATCTCAAGTGTAGGTAAATTTTTGTTTTTAGTTGCACCATGTTTACACTATTACCGCTATTTCAGAGCGCATGGGGTGGAGAAAATACATAAAATGGAAAAGTCGGAGGTTATTTCCAGCTGTTCCAGTTTAGTTTTTTTGGTGTACGCAGATCTGATAACAGCAAAGCATGTTGTTGATCAAGTGCAAGCCAGTCGTCAGAGGGATTCGAAGTTACTCTATCACTTAGTACTTGTGCCGTGTGGATTGTTACCTATTAATCAACTCATTGAAGAAGAGGGTTTATATGGTATTGTTAATGTTCATGTGTTTGCCTGGGAGCTTATTCCAATCGATAGTCATGTTCTTTCATTTGAAATTCCACATCTTTACAGGACTTGTTTCTTAAACGGGGATTATTCTTTGTTGAAAAGTGTCGCAAAGTCGCTGTGGTCATTACAAATGGTGTTCGGAAAGATTCCTTTAGTTTTAAGTCTGGGTAAACTTTCAAAAATCGTGCAAAATATGGTTAGCGGTCACTTTGAAGATTTTGGCAAACCAGACGTGGCAGTCAATAAAATTGGGTACATGGTTATAATGGATCGTAGCATCGACTATACATCAAGTCTCCTGACTTCTGTCACATACACTGGGCTTTTAGATGAAGTTTTTGGGATCAAATGTGGTGCTGTGGAATTTGGGAAAGATGTTACTGGGAAAGCTAATCCTGTTACATATCAGCTAAGCAGTAAGGATGAAATATACAATGAAATTAAGAACAAGCACTTTGCGGATGTTTACCCTACACTTAAAACAAGGGCGAAGGAGCTTGAAGCTCATTTTGCTCAATTAAAGGCAGCAGACCTTAATACCCTTAAGCATCATATAAAAAACGAGATTCGAATTGTTATGACGAAAAGACAATCGTTATCTTATCACATTGGTGCCTGTGAGGGAATAATTGGTAGCATGGGTGGTAAGTATCAAGAACTTCAAAATGTCGAAGAAAATATAGTGCGAGGTAGAAGTAAAAAAGAGAGTATCTTATATATTGAGAATTGTTTAGCTAGGCAAATGTCCTATACACTTGCATTGAGACTGATTAGTTTGCTATCAATCACCGAAGGTTGGCTTACCTACGATGAAGTCGGTTCCCTAAAGTCACAGTTTTTACATGCATATGGTTACAAGCACCTGGTAACTTTTCATAATATGGAAAAAGTCGGACTCTTTTCTACCCCAACCCCAAGTAGCTCGTCTGCTTTTGGCGGTGTAGGAGACATAGCAAATCGCGTGGTTCAGGTTGTTTCATTGCCAAAGACTAATACTTTTCGGTTGGTCGCCCAGAAGCTGAAACTATTTCCAGATGGAAATAATGTACAGGATTTGAAAGACCCTTCAGCTATGGGGTATGTGTTTAATGGCCTTTACATTCCATTAGTTTGCCAACTAGTGCATCTTCTGTTGAAAAAGGAACCAAAATCTGTGATAGAAGAACAGCTGAAAAGTGTTCCAGGCCCATCGCTGTGGTCTGAGGAAGTTCTCATGGGTTCACAAAGCTCTAACAGAGCAAGGGTGGTTTTAGTTGTTGTTATTGGAGGTGTTACACAAGCAGAGATTGGTGCTTTGCAGCTGCTTGAAAAGTTAACTAATTCCAGGATAATAATTGCAGGGACATCGATGTTAAATGGTAATTTGTTAATGCAGCAACTTGTTCAGAGCTGATGAAAAGTCAAAGGTTATTTTTTAATTCAAAAGAAAAAGAGAGCTGTGATATCATTCCCAGCCTATCTTGTTGTTTGTTTTTGTATTATTGTTGGTCTTTCTTGTGTATGGAAACATGATGAACTCCTTGAAAAATGTTGTTGTTCAAGGATTATTTATTCCGCCAGAAAATATTCATATGGAATTTGAGGTAATATACATGAATCATGATAGATGTTTTTGTTTCCAGAGTGTAAATGTTGGGTGTAGAGTGGGATTGTTATTGTGGTTACTGAATACTATATGAGTATTTGAAGATGGTTGACGTATTACTTTTTGTGGAAAACTTTCTAACTTTCCCATTACAGTTACGATGTGATTGTCTACTATTAGTGTGATTTTGGTTCCATGTTATGCTAATTTTTTAACCATGATGGAGGAAAAGAAGCGTCAGCTCATCAAAATTTGTATTCCCAAAAACGCAGATTCTCTTCGTCCTGATTTTTCCAGTGTCAAAGCTATGATGTTTATATCTTATTTATCTACTAAAATGATACCAGTTAAAAAATCTGAATAACTATGAAGGATTAAGTTAAGTGAGAGAGTTGTTTTTATCATCAAATGTAATAATTCAAAGCCATTTATTGATGGACTCTTGAGTTGTTACTTAATATTTTATAAATAAATCATTTTATGATGCCCTTTATATTTTCATTGTACACTATTAGTACCAGTATTTTTTCCTAGCAGTAATGGTTTATTTTGGTGTTGCAAAGCTTTTAAAAAAGGAAATTTAAACTTGAGGTTCTCGCAAGCATGGTTTTAAGGATTATCAAATTGTTCAATTGAACTGATAACTATTTTAATCAGTTAAAAAGAACTATTTAACCTTATTTTTGTAGATTTCATACAGTAGTTATAACTTCCTTGAATTTGCTTTCCTACAAACCCAATTTACTTTTCCCATTTTATATCTCACCAACATCTTAATAGCCTTCAATCTTTTGCAGTCCTCTTTTCCCTGGGTTCAGAATCACATGTAATAGCTTTGATGTCTGCATTTCTTACTACCTTCAATACTTCCCCCACCAACTAGTATTCCTTTTTCTATTTCTTAGATAGTTTCTTTCACTATTTCCTCATCATATGTATTAAAAAGTGCTTGTAATAGAAGTTACCTTTGTTTTACTTACCTTCCTCACTCTGCCCATTCTTATTCTCCATCAACTACCCCAAAACATGCTTTTTGATTCTAGTACAAATTTTGCTCCAGTCCCACACCTTTCCAACCAGTCTCATATACTTTAAAAATCTCATAAATGTTGGCAAGCTCATTCTGTTGAAATTCTTTTCAAGATCAAAAAAACATACGCATCCTTTTTAAATTCAAAGGTTAATGTAAAAGTACCATCACTTGTCAAACTGCAATTCTTGTCCACTTCCCTCTTGGAAAACAAACTGATTTCTCTTGTATGCCTTGCAGTTTTCTCCCTATCCTTCTATTTGGAAACATTTAGGAATATCTGCTGGATGTGTAGTTAAAATGTTGTATGATAATTCAGAAATTCTGCAGCATTGCTTTTTTTCTATAATCGAGTCAGATTCTCCTTAGTAAAACCCTTTTGCCACTTTCCTTCATTATCATTTTTTATACACATAGCATAGAGATATTCCTTAATCTGTTCACCAAGGTATTTAAGAAATACAAGTGGAATTTGGTCAAACCTTCTGCTTTTTTTCCTTGCAAACCATTCAATACTTCTTCAATGCAAACTAATTCTATTTCTTACGTGCTTGCCATCATTATGTTGGGAGACTTCATGTCTCTCTCATACAAATTCTTCCTTTTTATTGGCTTGAAAGCTATCATGCCTTTTCGGTTATCATCGAACTGATGCAACTAACTAGTATTTCCCCACTATAAATAACTAAGGTCATCAGTCCAAAGTTTCCTTCACTATTTCATATCACCATCATAGCCCTAATATATTACTGTTGCACCTCTTAATTTCGATATTTACATCTTAATACTTCCTTTCACTGACAATTGTCCTAAGAATCCAGATTCCCAAAATCAAAATCTGTGAACTGATGCAGTCAAGAGTATGGTCAAGGATTAAAAAGTTTCAAATCAATGAAGTTTCATGAATGTTCTAAGTAAGGAAAAAGCAAAATAAGAAGTTTTGAGGTTTACAGAGGGAAAAACAAGCGACCAATTAAACACATGTAGACAATTTTTTATAAATGTGTAACAACAAAATTAAAATAGAGAAGCAGTTGGTTCAAAACCAATAAGGTCAAACCACAAAGAATTTTGGTTAAAATCAAATGAACCACGCTCACCTTCTAATCTTACCCTCAAAATTATGTGCAATAGAATAAATTCTGCCTGTAATTCCTGTGGTGCACCTGATGATGGCTGCTAGGCCAAAACTGGATCATGAAAAGTACAAATTACGCAAGTGTTCTGATTTCATGTTCCTTAATTTTCCCTATTCAATGCCATTTATTTTGCTTCCTGGTAATTTACCCCACCCTTTATGTCATCTAGCAACTTTTGTCCATTTCCCCTCATATTCTACCCTCAATTACACAATTTAGCAATCGTTCTCCTATCAGTATTTCACTCACCCATTTCCCAGGTCTCCCACTTTCTGGGTAGGTTCTCCAACCATCAAACCACCATGTTTTTTCCATATTGTTTAGGAATGCTTTTGTGCAGAAAGCAGGCAGCCTCCACATAGCAGCAGGAACTATACCCAGATGGCCAGACACACAACTCACCAAAGCAGTCTTAGATCTTAAGCCCCCAAGGAAATAAAGAAATAAATATGAACGTACTTCGTAGTTTCCACAAGAAATTTTTCTTTTGACCAGTTTGACTCTCGCAAGTCATCTTCAGGTCTTCTAACCTGAGAGAGTCAAAACCGATCGAAAGAAAAATTTCGTGTGGAAACTACGAAGTACGTTCATATTTATTTCATCATGGCGTTCCACCAAGTTAAGCTAGAGCATATTGACTACACCGCCAAAGGAAATCTTCTTTCCTTACGAAAGCATTCCCAAACAGTGTGGAAGTGATGCGGCATGGTGATTCGGTAGTTGAAGTACTTGCCCAGAAAGTGGGAGACCTGGGTTCATGTCCCAGTCATGTTGCTTTTTTTCACATTTGTTATTTTTTTAATATTATTTTGGTGAAATTAAAATTGGACCTTTCTGCCCCTCTTTTAGATTTAGGTTTTACACTGGAGTGGTTTTCTAATCCTTCAAAAGTAATTTTAGACATTTCCCACTTTAAGGAAAAAATTGGAACATGGTTGTTGATGAAATAGAGGTTCAAAAACACTCCAATAGCCGTTATGCTGGAGGTTTGAGTCTCTCCCTCTGTGACTGGAACAGGAAACAAGGGAAAGGAAATAGATTAACCTACCTTCAAGGAATCACCTCCTTAAAGGCTGGTTGATCCATTTTCTTTCCCTTGGAAAAGATGCAAACTGCTGGAATAAAGGCTGTTGGAGTGTTTTTAAACCTCCAGTACTTTTTCCATGTTTAGTTGGCAGCTGTCAGTGTATTTTCTGATCAACACCAATTTTACTGAAGAGGGTATATGTTGACAGGTGTATATTCCATTACTTAAAAAATTATTTACTACTTCACGACTTTCATTCCCTAGTATAAGGAGTGGTTATTTTACCCAATTTGAAATACAGCCATGTGTCCAACTAACAATTCTGATACTGATGTCATTAGTCAGATCTGAGGTTTCTGCCACAATTTCAAAATTCTTTCCCTTTAACTGCTATGGAGGAGCTTTGGAACAAAGGAGCTGTGTGGCTACACTCAAGGAGATGGTTTACAAATGCAAAAGTGGAGGAAGAATTCCCCAATGGGTATTACCATTGGTGTCAGTGTTCCCACAACTACTGTAATTAGGTAATGTAACAGTAGTCATTACCAGACAGTCAGAGGAGGAGTGAGGGGATGTTAGTGAGATAGCTAGCTTAGAATTTTTATACATTTTTGGAAATCATACATGGGTTTAAACTAAATTCTATTAAGGGATTCTAAATTATTATTGTACTTTGACGTGTGAAGTTTGTTTCCAAGTGCCCCCATTCCTGGAAATTAAGACATTCTGGCTTAATTTCAACTATGGAGGAAGTAATGGATGAATTCTTTCATCAAGAATCTGCATGATACAAACTTGCTTCCAGTTTCATAATAATTTTTACTGTTTAATAATTATTGTATTGCTATGGGAAACCGATTGTTGCCTTTTCTAGCTAACATTTTTATGCAATTTTTAGAAAGCCAGTGTAACAGTAAAACTCATCTGGGTTAACTGAAAGACCATGCTATGATCAAAGATTTCACAAAAGCATACAAAAATACCTGAATAATACAACAGAGAAGTAGTCCTTTGGATTGATTTTATTGAAAATATCTAATTTTAACAATTAATAGCTAGGGGTTTAATACAAAAAATCCCTAAAAACAATACTTTTCATGGGTAATATGTTTTTTCCCACTTTTCCTTCTTATTGGTTCTTTTGGCTTTGGGAATATAAGCAGGGTGGTGTTCATCCAACCTCTTTTTAAATGGATTAACACCCAATTCAAACGGTCGCCTTTTTGGCTCCAACAATCTTGTTTTGTGATCAATTTTATATATTTTTTCCCAGTGATAGACCTCAGGCATGGGACGATGTCTGGGACGAAGCGAATATAAATGCTTGAATCGACTCTCCAACCAAACTCTCCTCTCTTCATCATCTATGTCAGCAACATGTTGTTGTTCACCCAAATATGGCTTCATTTCCACATCTCTTTTGCATGGCTTGTTCAGGTACATATTCAATAGCAGCTCCAGAACTCTGTCATTGAACCCTGAAATTAAATGTTGAATTTCAATTAAATGAATAAAATCAGAGCTGTGCTGTCCTATGGGTGCATTGCACCTGGGCAGTGGCATCTAAAGGGTGGCAACAGAACCGTAGCCAACCATTTTTATTATTACAACATTATTTGAAATCATTTCTTTGTGATACACACGACTTGTGCAGGAAAGATTATGTTGTGAAATTTAAGATTAGCAAACATTAAGAGAAAAGAATTACAATTGACTCTAGACAAGAAGGGAATATTTGTTCAGTGGATTTAATCAAATAATTGGAATTGATATAAGATTTTCTGGCACCAAAATTAAATTCACCTTAGGTTTGGAATATATCTTCACTAGAGATTTGATCAGAGTCTTTCCTAATTAGCAAATAGCTTTGAGGGTTTAATTAACACTTCCGCTGACTGTTGCGGCCATCACTCTAGAAATTTTAATTGTTCAAGAAATGTGTGTTCATCAATGAGCCAAGACAGGCTAAACAATGTATTACTGTTGCACCTCTTAAACCTCTATCGAAATTGTTTATTGGCTATCATCAGCATAGAGAATGAAATTTGTGATGGGATGTTTTTGATGATATTGTACAAGAAATGGCGGTTGAGAACTCAAAATGTACATTTTCTATGTTAAATGCTATTCTGAATTTACCTCCATTCCCTTAATGTGTAAACTAATGCTGCAATACAATTTTTATCAGAAATGTTCTTATTTGATATATTTTAAAATAGATTTCAAACAAATCATATAATTTTCAGTAATGTGCATTGCAATGATAATGATACTCAAAAATAATGTGAAAAATTAATTCATGATGACAACTCACTACAATAGAATATGGAATACACACAATACAAATAAATAAATTGTTACCAATTTAGACTGAGGATTAAAGCCATATAAAACTGGTTTTTCAAAGTCTTACCAAATAATTTTTACTTGCAACTCAGGAAATTTAATATAATCAATATGAATGGGCTTTACTTGGTGGAACACCATTAATAAATTAAATACAACGGACTTCTTATTTTTTACACAATTTATTACACAACCATTTTTGGCCTTCGGTGGAAAATATTAAGTCCGTTGTATTCCATTTATTAACAGGAAATGTAAGATTTTGATATTTAATTCTTAGTGGTGGCAAATAGCCTAGGCACAGCTCTGAATAAAATGATGATACATCACAAGCAACCACAACAAATCAGAGCGTACAGACCAAAAGCATAGTGATAAGGGAACTTTTAAGCTAAGAGCATCCTGATCTTTTGTTTGCAAAAAGAATGCAAAAGAATTTGCATTATTTATGTTTAGAACACTTATGCATATGCCTCGAGCCAATTTAGAAAAAACTGCTGATAAAAATTGAAAATTGGATGGTTGTAATCAATGATGCAATTGACTGAGTAACAGAACACTTGATGAAAAATATGATGTAAAAAATATCAGGTTACAGAAATATGTCAGGTTATCAAAAAAACTTGGCTTCCTACCATTTTAAGAGTAGCAGATCCTACCTGTACATTCCTGGGTAGAGTTAACTTTAGTGGGTACAAAGGTAATCAGTAAAAGATATAAGAAGATGGACGATAAAGAAGAAAACAGAGGAGAAATACAAAACCGTCAATTTTTGATATTCCAGAATAACTCATTGTAGTTAACAGCAAAATTTGGAGAAAGTACTACAGTCTAGAGCGTAAGATTACAAGCTGTGAATAGGAGAATAAACAGTAGCATCCGAGCTTAGGTATGACTGGATTGAAGTAAAAAGCATTTTTTAACATGGCAAAGCCAACAAAAAAGGGCAGATATTTGAGTAGTGGATAAAGTTTACAGAATAACGAATTACAAGGTACTGATAGTATGAGCTATACAGAATCTGTTGGTGACTTTTTACTCTCAAGTCTAATAAAATACCTACAATGATATTTAGCATTTTACCAACTCAGAGGGATAGCTGACAGGATTCAGCCCTCAAAGGCTTTCAATACCACTTCCTTATGAACGTAATTATTGGAAGTTATCCAATGGATTTATGGAAATTTTAATCTATGGAAAAAAAATTCCTAGCTAGCTGGTTAGCATTTATAACTACTAAATGCCCAAGTCAAGCATAACAAAACTTCACTCATAACTGTTATTATACATCTGGTCTTCCTAAGCCAGAAAGTGTCAATTTTTAGTCTTTAATTATATAAGTAGACAAGTAGATGGTTTGATTTATGAGGGATAAATTTGCCCATAATTAAATGCATGAAAGACAATTCTGCCAATTGTCATTATGAAGTCAACATTCATAAATTTGTATAAAATCTAAACGGTCAGGTGTAACTTTGTGGAAAGCCATGGTAGTTGAAANTAGAATATGGAATACACACAATACAAATAAATAAATTGTTACCAATTTAGACTGAGGATTAAAGCCATATAAAACTGGTTTTTCAAAGTCTTACCAAATAATTTTTACTTGCAACTCAGGAAATTTAATATAATCAATATGAATGGGCTTTACTTGGTGGAACACCATTAATAAATTAAATACAACGGACTTCTTATTTTTTACACAATTTATTACACAACCATTTTTGGCCTTCGGTGGAAAATATTAAGTCCGTTGTATTCCATTTATTAACAGGAAATGTAAGATTTTGATATTTAATTCTTAGTGGTGGCAAATAGCCTAGGCACAGCTCTGAATAAAATGATGATACATCACAAGCAACCACAACAAATCAGAGCGTACAGACCAAAAGCATAGTGATAAGGGAACTTTTAAGCTAAGAGCATCCTGATCTTTTGTTTGCAAAAAGAATGCAAAAGAATTTGCATTATTTATGTTTAGAACACTTATGCATATGCCTCGAGCCAATTTAGAAAAAACTGCTGATAAAAATTGAAAATTGGATGGTTGTAATCAATGATGCAATTGACTGAGTAACAGAACACTTGATGAAAAATATGATGTAAAAAATATCAGGTTACAGAAATATGTCAGGTTATCAAAAAAACTTGGCTTCCTACCATTTTAAGAGTAGCAGATCCTACCTGTACATTCCTGGGTAGAGTTAACTTTAGTGGGTACAAAGGTAATCAGTAAAAGATATAAGAAGATGGACGATAAAGAAGAAAACAGGAGAAATACAAAACCGTCAATTTTTGATATTCCAGAATAACTCATTGTAGTTAACAGCAAAATTTGGAGAAAGTACTACAGTCTAGAGCGTAAGATTACAAGCTGTGAATAGGAGAATAAACAGTAGCATCCGAGCTTAGGTATGACTGGATTGAAGTAAAAAGCATTTTTTAACATGGCAAAGCCAACAAAAAAGGGCAGATATTTGAGTAGTGGATAAAGTTTACAGAATAATGAATTACAAGGTACTGATAGTATGAGCTATACAGAATCTACGTAATTATTGGAAGTTATCCAATGGATTTATGGAAATTTTAATCTATGGAAAAAAAAATTCCTAGCTAGCTGGTTAGCATTTATAACTACTAAATGCCCAAGTCAAGCATAACAAAACTTTACTCATTTTAAAGGCATAACTGTTATTATACATCTGGTCTTCCTAAGCCAGAAAGTGTCAATTTTTAGTCTTTAATAATATAATTATATAAGTAGATGGTTTGATTTATGAGGGATAAATTTGCCCATAATTAAATGCATGAAAGACAATTCTGCCAATTGTCATTATGAAGTCAACATTCATAAATTTGTATAAAATCTAAACGGTCAGGTGTAACTTTGTGGAAAGCCATGGTAGTTGAAAAAAGAAGAGAAAGACTTTGTTGGTTTTCCACAGTATATTTAAAAAAACACGACTGGAGTAGCATCATCAGGTGGTCCTGGTGGACCTACACACCTGATGATGCTACTACAGTAGCGAAACAGGTCGTGTTTTTTAAATATACTGTGGAAAATCAAGTCTTTCTCTTCTTTTTTCAACTTCATAAATTTGTATTTCATACTTAAGCAACAAAATTTGTAATAAAAAATACTATCATCTTGTAACCGTTAATTCTCCTTTTAAATTCAAATCGTATTCTTGTAGAATAACAAATTTAGCATGGTATCGATAATCGGGTTTGGTAAACACCCGTCAGGCAGGATGAAAATCATTAAATTCACTTTCCCATTTAAATTTTTTCTTGTTCAACATATTAAAAGTCAAGATCTTTACGATAACTCCACACAAAAATACTAGATTGGTCCTTATATTAAACCAAAAGAACAAGATGTTTACTACTCAAATTTTCATTAATAAAATGGAGTCGGAATATTTTGTAAATGATAAACTGAACTCTAATTCATACATTTTTGAGGATGGCTTAAGATAAAAATTTTAAAAAATACAAAATAAATCTACTCAATTAAATCTATCACAAAATAAAACACTCACCAATTACTTTGCCATCTTCTACTCCTTCGAAGAGTTTCAGTGACCGAGTACCCCAACACATATTATGACGTGGCTTGTGTGTATCATCTACAGAATTCATCTTATTTGAATTCATTTGATAGGAGTAAAAGGACCAAAACTGTCCATCTGTGAGCACAGTTTGTGTTAGCAATGGATAGGTCACATCATTGAAAGGTGAAAATCCTGAAATAAAAAGGCAAGCATCTTTAATATGTGCCAATTACAGATGCTATAGTTATGAAAAAACACTGCAAAATAATTTGTAAACAAACACCTAAAAGGAACAGCAATTACAGACAAACCTTGGTAACAGGCTAACGGAAGAAGCCAACCGTATGATGCTAAAATAGCTTGACAGTGTAAAGCTTCAGCATGCTCTTCTGATCCGTAAACTTTTGGCCTGTCTCTGAGGTGATTACACAGATGGTATGATATCAAACTATGTTCACAGGGATCGCCAGGCCAGAATCCTGAGAAAAATATTGAGAAACTTATTTTTGACTGACATGAATATGAAGACATTAGTTCCAATACATGAGCAGCTGCAAGTAAAGCTACTGCTTCTAGGCAGCACATTTAAAAGGCAGTCAAACATATATTAGATAAAACTGAAAAAAATTCCAATAGCAACTGATAACCTACAATTATTATAGGTAATGATAGTAATAACAACTAACAACCAAAGGTTTGCAAATAAATTCTTAAATTGAATGTAAAGGAGCTTATTTTTTTGGATTTGTAATTTGTGAGAAAATAAACTTGCTGCTATGCTGTCGACAGTGTTAAGAGTATTGGGTTAAGCCAGCCAACCCAATTTCACAAGTGAGCAAGATATCATTTTATATCCCTTATAGTGTGTTCAAGAAAAATCTATTCCATTGCTAATTAGCAGGCTAATGAAATTAATGCTTCTAAATAATAATTTCATAATAATGATTGATAGCACCAATTCAATCATAATCGCCATCATTTTGATGCCCCTACCTTTGGTTGCCTGTGGATTTTGTTCAAATCACCCATGCCTAGCACTTAATCTAACCTAATCCTGATTTCAATATAAATACACTGAATACAGCAAAAATAACTACCTGGTATATTAATTCCATGTCTTCTGTTAAGGCTCAGCCCAAGAACTCGAGGATCATACTTGAAGAAAGGGATGTCCTGGTCTACATTTTTAGAGGTATCAAACTCACTGCGAGGAGGTAATGGTTCAGCATGACGTAACTGCAGAATAGGGTTTCCAACATACTGGATGTGCCTGTGAGAGTTCAAAAGTGATTTCTTAAAAGCAGTCATCCTCTCAGACAAGATTGTTTACATTATAATTTCCTTACCTATCTTCAGGCAAGTCAGCATACTCTTTCATGAAAGCAAAATTTTTCTTTGCTTTCCTTGTCATATAGGTTGGTTCCATTCCTCCTGCCACCCAGTAAGCTTCAAGACGGGGATGATAGTCTACCTATTCATGATCACTATTTAATATCTGGTCCAAGAAATAAAGTTTAATTGCTCTCAACTTCATAGGATAACGAAACAAAATTACCTCCGCTTCCATCAAGTGAGGTGCATCCTTAGCTAAATGTGCCATTATTAATGTATTCAAATTCTTCACTAATGAGGATACTGGCTCCTGGTCATCTTCAGAAGCAATCCTAATGCAAAGAGAATAGGAGTCAAAAATTTCAATGGAAAAACCTTAGAAATAATAACGCCATCATAGATAGGGCCGGTAAAGAGGGGGTGGGGGGTGTCTGTGGATGCCTAGGATCTGAGACATGGTTTATAAGAAGCCCCATTCTAAACGAGAATCTTCCTTATTTCGCAGAAAGCAAATAATATATCCGAAGAAAATGTTGTTGTGTCAAATATCGTACTTAATTTATAAACAATTACAAATCGTATAGGAAGCTGATAAGGTGACCATTTAGAAACTTTGCCCCCTGGCTCCTTTCACTAGATGGCCGATCCTGATACTAAGAGCTCCAAGAAAGGTTCTAAGAAGGCCACACAACGAAGGAAATTAAAGAAGCAGACCTTGAGGACAAAAGTTTTATAGAAATAGCACATTCTTAAGTAACCATGGCCGTGGACGTACAACCATAAGTTCTGACCGCTGCTATAGTGGTCGTCTGAAGTATTAAATATCACATTACACAATTACATTAGTTTTTAATAGTAATTGGCTAAAATAAATTTACCTGCTTTCATGATGAAAGATTAACGAATCAATCACCAAGGGTTTGAGTTTATCAAAAACTTGTGAAGTTTTTTTAGTGGATACTCCGGCGGGATTTTCCTCTTGAACATCGGCTTCTTCGATGAAGTAAGTTCTTGTGATTGACTGGGTAAAATTTAAAGAGTCATACGGGATGACACCCTCTGATAAATCGACACATCTGAAGCCATAATAGCTCGGCATATTAACTTCTATAAGCTTTTCTTCGACTGTTGACAATGACTTAATTTTTTCATGCCATTTTTTCCTTTCTCGCTGTTTTGTAGGGAGGTAAGAAGTATCTTCTATTTCCGGGTAAGTTACAGCACCGCCGGATCGACTTTGGCAAAAGTTTCTCAGAAACTTTCTCGCAAATACGATATTGTTCCTAATAAAGCTTAAGTTTTTATGCAAATTCATATTAATTAGCTCCATTATTTTAGAAGCTACTTTTTTCTTTTTCAAAAGAGATCAAAGACGAAGATGAACCTTCGGTTACGGCGAAACCTAAAGGAAAAGTCACCTGTTATTGAATTTCATAATGAGCGATGAAAAGTTAATTGGCTTCAGAAAAGAGCTAATATGATTGGTAAGTAATTTAAATGAATTAATAGTATGATCACCGTTAAAAATTACTACCTCGTAACCCCATGCCCAGTCGGTATCCCCTCCAGAACGAATTATGTTGCTCCATTGTTCAGTATTGAATAGTACGACAAAAATCATACAGGGCACAAACAAGCGTTGGTGGAGTGTGTTGTTTGTTTACGTATTTAATTACTTGAATTTTAGATCAAAATATTCATTAAAATCGCGTTTATATTTTAAACCATTCTGAACAATAAACCTTCATTTAATATATTTGTACTCCGTCGCTATTAATATTCAAGGATTGAAGGGGAGTTCCGAACTGATAGTAGCAGTTGATGGTTGTGAATCAAAGTTGAATTATTTTCCATTCATTTCAAGCACTTTCTCATTAAAGTGTTTCCCTCTTATTGAAATGTAGACATTTCATTAATGTGATTCTGTAGAAAATGATAAAGAAGTGCGTGATTCGTTTTCACTTCGATGACAATTCGAGTTACTTCCTCGCTATTTTCATGCCTATATTTTCAAGAAAAAGACTTATCTTTGGTTCCATAGAAGATGCGTCGATACACGACGATTAAAAGTAACAGTAAGTACCGAAAAAAGTTTCTGTTATCATTTAGTAATAATTTAAGGATTTATTCTGAATGTCTATTTACTAATTACAGTATATGCACCAGTTTCAACGAATCTGTTCGCACAAAATATGATACATGATCATATGGTCAGCCATTATCGTAAGACTTACTTTGCTAGAAGTCAAGTTGATTCTTCTCCTCCGTGGAAGTACAAAACTCGAGATTTGTATTCAGAAAGAATAAGAAAGAAAGCACCTAAATTTAACCCCTTAGCTGATAGGAAGGAAGAAACTGATACTAGTTCCGACGTAAAAAGTAATCCAGTAACCGTTTGTCAGCATCATTTCAGTAGTAAACATTCATCAGACCACAAGAATGAAACTATCGCACAAAATCAGCCCATCGCCAGTGATTCCTCTATGAAAGGAACATGGTCAACGAAAAAGATTGTCCGAGGTGATGCTCTCCCATGTGACGAAATAATCGGTGTTCCTCCGCTGTGTATATCTTCTAAAAAACATAGACAAAACCCACAGCATAGAAATGTGAATTTTCAGACGAAAAACAAAAAATGTGTTTGCCAAGACAAACGGAAAGTTATTTATGGTAAGTCCAAGACGGCTCCACCAGATAACATAAAAGAGAACCTTCCTAAACCTCATGGGAAATCAAGAATGCAGCATCCGTTACATACTCACTTTGAGAATTACCAGGACAATGGAGTGTGCATTAGTAGCGGGAGTGAAGGAAATGCGGGGGATGATGAGGTACGTTGAATGGTATTACTTCGGAATAGTGTAATGATCTTTGTATTCCCTTCTAAAGCACGATTTTGGTTATCATCAGGATGGCACTCCAACATCTTCATGCGATGACTTCAATCAAAGCGCCAGAAATTCGCCTCTATCTATCCACAATATTGCTGTTGCTGGCGCAGATTTTTCGAGGATATGTATGTGTAAACATAAATTTCTTTTGGAGAAAGAGAAACAGAACCCTTGCCTGTGTCACGTTCCCATCAAAGGAGCAAAGACAGCAGGAAGTATGGCTTCAAGCAGAGACTCGGCTTACGAAGGCGGCGGAATCATGTCCTCGACTGAAAATCAAAGAAATTCTCCTGACGATTTCAAAGGATCAAAATGGTATCAGCCATGCATAAATGCAAACTATGTCGAGAAAGAACCGGCGGATTTAAAGTCGTCTAAAGAGCCTGTGCGATTTTGGTAAGTAAATGTCATAGTCTGTTTAGACGACACTCCATGGAATTCAACAACCTGCAATAAAAATAAATACATTCTTTTTTCAGTTCTAAGAGCGAATTGTACATGAAATTTTTGCAAGATGTTACTGATGATGTGCTATTACAAGCAGTTTTCACTAATGAAGCAATGAAAAGTATATTTCAGAAACACATTCACAAAAACGTGTATAACTTGGATGAGGTAAGTTTATAATTATAGAAATTTTCTTCACGTTAAAATTTTTATTTTGCATATTTATCAGGAAATTTCCATTTATTTGCACGCTAATTTTATTTTCATCAAAATTATTTATTCCACAATTCAGTTTTCCTCAACTGCTTCATTAGTTTTATCTTCTAATTTCCTATGTATGGGCACTAATAACCACAGCCTTGCTTTCATAGATTTTTGTTATGCTCAGCTTTAATAGATTTTAAATCATTGCAAATAATTACATGTAATGTAAAGCTAATTATTAGTGTTTATCAGCCTTTCCAGGAACCTTGAAGCTATTAGTAGTTTTCTAGTAAAGCCAATGTCTGCATAATGCCATTTATGCATTGTGACTTTCCCACCAATGAAATAAATATCATATCTGGTTATCGTTTTGAGGAATGGTTTGTCACATTTCTCCAAGCTATTCAATCCTTTGTTAATTGTCCCATTTTGTCAGTTTCTGACCTGAATCATTGTTGTCACCTTGTTATAATTAAACTAGGCCTTCATCTTAATTTCTCTCCTACCATTTTTGTTAGTATCTAATTAGTTGTCTTTTCCAATATTTAATCTTTATCCCAACTTCTATGTTATCTTACAGAGGTATGTATTCTGTTTTTACTTGATCTGTCCATTTTATTTTCGTATTTCTTCTGCAGACTTATGAGGTAGTTACTGGTTGAAAGGTTGAAGATTTGACCAGCCTTCAGTCTAAATACCGTATTTTCTGGTAAATAACACACACCTACTAGATAACACGCATTTTTAAAATATCTTCACTGTGATAATGTAATATATGATAACATGCATTAAAAAAAATTCTTCTGTGATAAATGCATTGATAACGCACATTTCAAAATTTTTATTATGTTGACGAAAATGTTTTTTCACTACTGTAATATTTATGATAATTACTCTTGTATTTTGATGGAATTATTTGATTACGTTAATATTTACAATATGTTGGTTGAAATGAAATTGCCCTAGTACGTGAGCATATACTCCGTGACTTCCGCGATATATGACGTGTGTTGTTTAGTCATTTGTTTCCGAATTCAATATTCAATGAAATGAGATTTTCCGTTGTATATCATACACTATTATTTTTATCATTTTTCTATATTTTTTGTATAGATAACACGCGGTTCATCTACCAGAAAATACGGTACTTTAAAGACTACATGCATAAATGTACATATATTTTACATTATTTTCTTTTAAGGTAAGAAAGTTGCAAGATACACTTCAAAATTCATCTCCATTGTTTCCAATCTTTTCCAACTTCTTTTTGCTTAGAAAGATTTATAATTCTTCTCTTCCATTCCCATTTTTAATGAAGGAAATCTCTGTTCATACTCTTCTTCATCTCATCTATTGAATTCTTCCAGCATTTTCAAATTTTTTCCGTTTACACAAGCCACCCATTCCTCATGTACTACATTTCTAATTCTTCGTAGATCAACCCTCTCCATATGCCCAATCCAGTCAGCCACATGTCACTTAGGATTGTCAAAAATGATGAATTTTTATTTGATTTATACAATTTCCAGGTCTGCACTGCTGGGATTTGTTTATTTGTGAATTTTTTGTAAAAATACGTTGTAGTCTCCTCTATGGTATTTTGAATATTTTATTTGTTGATTTCGTTTTTCATATTTGTCTGCTGGTAAAATCAGTTCAACTCACTAAGTAAATCTTCAAAATGATAGTTGTCTTCCTGTATACTGCATTTGCAATAAACTATGTAAAGGTTATGTTTTTGTTTTTTTATTTATCCTTTCTTTCTCTCATTTTCAAAGTTAATTTTTTTATTATATTGCATTCATTGAATTTATTGCACTTATTTTATATTATTTTCTGCCCTATGGTGCAGCAGGTCAATATCTTAATGGATCTGTCTCCAATGACATATTCAATTAGGTTTCTCTATCTGACTTATGGACGACTCTCTTAGAGAAATTAGTATGTAAAAATTGCTATTCTTAAATAAATTTTGAAATCTCTTATTTTCAAACTAATAACCTGTAATATTATCATCGAGTAATTTGATTATTCATGGGTGTAAACCTTAAATATATTGAGTAAATGAACCTTAAATGCTATTATAAATAATACTTACCAGTTATTTATTCAGTAGATTCATAATATCTTAAAAATTGAATTTTTAGATATAAACAATTCAATAGTGAATAATTATCTATCTAATTGTGTGAAATGTATTTCAATCTGTAACTTTTCAGGAATATTGCTTCTCTTACTTCAAATGGATAGTTTTTCATTTTTAAGCAAAAATGTATGAAAATACCTATTCCTAACAACCAAAGAAAAATACGTAATATTTTATTTTAAATCAATTAATTTCTGATTTCACTTTTCAATGATGATTTCACTCATACTTAAGTTCTTGATGGCTATTCTTACATTACTACATACATTACCTACATTATTCTTACATTACTCATACTTAAGTTCTTGATGGCTTATTCTACAAAACATGTGTTTAATTTAAATTAGAAGGAATAGGCTTTGCTGTAATAATTTAAATTCTGTGATTTAAAAAAAAGCTTGATGATGTATGAACATGAAGTCTGGAAGGGAAAAAAAGAAACTGCACTCATTTCTAATGGAATGCACTTGTTGATTATGTTCAATATATATTTTTTAAATGATATCTCTGTAGTAATATATTGCTGGCAACTTTCCCAGGAGTATATGAAGTTAATGATTAACAAGCTGATGGAAGATCTTGGCGTCAAACCGGAAGCTTGCAGTGAAACAGGGCAAGTATCAAACATTCCAGATGAAAAGCATTTGAAGTCCGGGAAGAGCTGTGAAGAAGCAGTTCCTGGATCATCAAAAGTGACACCATTTGCTATAGGCTCCTCTGAGATGTTTAAAAACAAGGAAATAGTGTCCCCTCGGACTAAAAAAGAGTTGCGTAGCATTGAAAAGAAGAGTAACCCTTTGGTAAATATTGAAAGGAATGTTTTTATGAGCAAAGAAGAAGTAATGGCTTGCCTAACAGACATGGGGTTCGAAGATATTTTGTCAGAAGAAATATTCCAAATATTAGCCAAACAGCATTCATGTGCAGACGAAGTTCCTACTCAGAGTACAGTTCATTGATAAAAAATCCTTCATTGCTGTGACTTTACATTCACGTTTTCTCTCAAAGTTATGCTCAGGGATTCAGTACACTTCTCTTGAAGTTATTTTATCAACTGCTGAAGATGGTGTGCACAAAGTTTTGGAATGCAGGTAGGAATTCTTACCGCAATTGCTGCATTTCTGATGAATTTCTTGAATATAAAGTCATTACAATTTCCTGTGCATTATATTTTTGGTACCATTGAACTAGATACCTTTAAAGCTGTTGGTTAAATTTCAAGTAGTAGCAGTATTTTGTACTTTTTTAAGGAATGTTTTTCAAGTGCCTTTGAATAATATATTCTGAGGAATTTCCTTTGATGAAAGATTCGTAATGTATGGTTGCAGATGGATGATGTAGTATATTTGAAGCTGTAGCTCTTTTAAAAACTTGATTTACTAGCAAAATTGAAGAGAAAGAAAGGAGTGGTTGGAAGAAATAAAGCAAACTAATTTGGTCTCTATTTATTTTTTTAATTTCTTAGGTAAACTATCCTCATGGTACCAATTATAAGAAAGGAGAATTTTAAACATGCACTCGATGGTAAAATGGTTAACACAATTCTGAAAGATAATGAATGTCAGCTTGAAGTTCCTTTATTGACATTTCTGTGTTCAGGTCTTCAATAATGGTCCTCTTACTCCAGCATTTGCTCTTCTGAAATCTATCTAGAATATTATTGTAAACTGGTAAATGAAAGGGTGTTTATCAAGAAAAAGATTTTTGTAATTTTGGTTTGATATGTCACATTTTATTTAAATGCAAATTCTTGTTGAAATGAGATTTGCCAGTCTGAGCTAGAAAAAAAAAGGTGAATAACTTAATTCTACTTTTTTTGCCATTTTATTGGATCATCTGGAAAGATCAGCTGTTTTTCAAATTCTTGCGAACAATATACTTCTAATTGATCAGTGCTATAGGAACCTTCTAGGATGAGTTTTTTCCCCTGTTACCCACACATTGACGAGGGGTAATCAAGTAAAATGAAAAATATTTTACTGAATAAATCTTTACACATTTTTATAATGTTGTATTATATATCTTACTCAAAAAACCACAGAACTTCCTGGATGATCCAATTCCCAGTAATTTATTTCCTGCTTATGTTTCTATATGTGGCTGTACACATCTACAACTTATAAATTTTTTCCCTGAACTGCTGGTAGAAGTTTTGCCCTATTCTATTTTGCTATACAGGTGATACTTTATTGAGGCTCATTTAGTGTTTGATGATGCATCTTTTTAAATTTTTTATTGACGTGATATTATTATGAAAATTTAAAAAATGATTTTCATATATTAATAAATAAATCAGTTGTGCTACCAGTTGATTTCTAGCTTATATCATGGTGCTTAATCATTATCATGGTTATAATTGAATCTCCTATTAGGACCACAATAGCAAGATGATTAAAATTGGAATTCTTGGTTAGCATGTTTAATAACTGAAATTCTCTGTTGTATCCTCCAAATCTCAAATTAGCTAGCTTCCAAGATTCATCACAATCCTGGGTATACACAATGTGGGCCCAGATTGGGAATTGAACCTAGGATTGGTTCCTCCCAAGTGGAACACATGACCCACTCGGCTCTCTGGGAGATAATCACTGTTGTTATCATCAGCAATTACCTTGGAATTCTTGTAGATCGCAGATTTACAGTTCCCAGAGAAATGTCCACAAGATTACCATATTTATAAATATAAGAAGCAATTTTGCTCAAAAGAATCTATTGAATCTAAGCAAGTGAGAAATCCTATTCCAAATATTTGGCATGACGCGGCACGGTAGTTCAGTGGTTAGAATACCTGCCCGGAAAGTGGGAGACCTGGGTTCGAGACCCAGTCGTGTCGCTATTTTTCACACTTGTTATTCCTATGTTATTGACAAATACAGTTAGAGTTAATACCTTATTGGCTAGATCTGTTTCTTAATGGAATTAAGACAGAAGTAATTACTCACTCTCCTTAATAGAAGCTTGAGAAGAAATAAACAATGACCTGAAAATTGGCAGGGAAGTTGTGAACTCAGTAAGATATGCTGACCATAAAGCCATTATTGCGATCCCAAAGGGGTTTGAAAATTCTAGCAAATGCTCTAAATGGTAAAGCAGGGGAATTTGGAATGAAAATAAATATGAGACAAAGTAAAGTAATGAGATTTACCAAAGGAAAGAAAGCTAAGTTAACAATAAAGATGGATGGGGAAACTCTAGATCAGTTGGATAAATTCTCTTACTTAATAGTGTTCTCTCTTGGGGGGAATGTGCTAAGGCAGGATTCAAAAAAGAGTAGTATTGGCCCAGGAAAATTTTGTAAAGAGAGGGAACTGATGACTAGAACTCTTGATGAACGAATCAGGAAAAGATTGGTAAAGTCCTCGGTATGGAGTGTTCACTGGGGATCACTCCACCATTGGAGTGATAAATGCATTAGAAATGGAGGTATCCTCAGTGAACGTATTAAAAGACTGGGGGCTATTGAGATGTGGTTATGGCACAGAATGTAAAAGGTAAGTTGTGCCAATAGACAAACAAACACAGGTACTAGAGATGGTTGAGGGGAGAGGGTTTTAATTGAAGTAATTGAGCATTGACAGAGGAAATGGGTTGGTCAAATAATGAGAGGGGAGGGATTGCTAAAGAATGTAATTGATGGTAGAATACAATGGAAAAGAAAGAGCAGAAGACAAAAGCAAAGGTGTTAGATGATATTAATGGTGGGGTGAGTTATAAAGAAATTAACCCTTCAGCTGCGGGAAACGTACTTCTACGGTCTTCCAAGAGAACTGCGGGAAAAACGTATTTCTACGTTTGACCTGCTCTTTCTTCCCCGTTCTTGTCCTTTCTCAATTTTATGGCCCTGCCTCTGAATGAGACACCCAAAGGCTCACTCTTCTGTATTGTTCTAGGTTGGGAAAATCCAAGGGATTTTGCACCTCAGGGGAAACCCAAGTCTTCGATTTCTGAATAGTCGATTTACGAAATTAGTATTAATTGAAATCAAGGTATATGCGAAGTGTTTGGTTTCAAAATGATCATCAAAGTGCAAAGAAAGTAAATTCAGACTGCTTATACAAAACAAATTTCTTATTAAATATATTATATATGATACCAACCATAATGTCTAAACAATAACTACTGACCGCACCCATAGGAAAAAGGTCGACCCGGATTATAAGGGATAACTACCTGCTAGGACTTATCTGCGCCCCCAGTACTCCTGTTACTTTTCTCCCACACACAGATGTAGAAAAATCTGAGGGTCCTGCAGCTAAAGGGTTAAAGAAATGACATTGATTAAAATTAATATTCCCAAGCGTCACTTTGTAGAACTCAACACACGTTGAAGGAAAGCTGCTGTGGAAAATTACAAAGTATTTCTTTCTTTCAACAAATGGCATTGAATAGAGATTAATAAGGCATATGAAGCTACCCAAAGGTTATGTATGTTATATATTAAAAGAAGTAAAGGAATATGCCCTTTTAATGGAAGAACTTGTGCCTTCAAATGACTACTCTTCTCCTTTGTGTATTTTTCTCTAATGCCTTCATCCTGTACTAACACACATTTTAACCCTTACCTCTATCTTGCAGCATTTCTCCTTGGATGGTCACAGTTTTTAATTTCTACTATCTCTATCTCTTGTTTTATGTTTGAAGTCTTGTTTCCTGCTTATGTTGATGCTGGTCTTTTTGTTAATTCATAAATTCTTAGTTTTGTATCCTGTCTTAAATTTATTCTTTTCCTCAAACTAATTTTTAAGCAGTTAATTATGGTGGTGGCTTTATCAATGCATTCTTTTATTTCCTTGTTGGAAATTCCATTACTATTTGTTGTTCTGCCTCAAAACTAAAATTTCATCATTTGTTCTAAATTGTTACCATCTAGGACTGATTAGTATCTTGATGGAATCAGGAGAAATTATCTTTTTTAGGTTTTCTAGTTAGTTATCAGTGCAAATTTTTGAAACACTTGAATCCTTTGAAGATCCTCTTTATTTTCTCACTTGTAAAGAATCATGAGCATAGCATTTGATGTTGATTTTACAGGCACTCATTCAATGTCCCTTCATGTCTCCAGTTCCTTTTGTTATTTCATACATTATCAAATTAACTGAGTCTCACTGCTTAATTTCCTTCTTTGGGGTAACTTCTTTAGAGATTGGTTGATTTAATTTTAATCTACTTTTCAGAATGTACATTTATCATTACTTTGCTTAATTTTCCTTATTCCTTTATCCTGAAGTATGTTAGCTACATATACCAGATGTATGCTGTCAAATGCTATCAGTGTGACTGCAGAGAAAGTGTATGCTACTACTAAGTGTTCTACCTTTCGGTAAGTCCATGTGCCCTAATCTTCCCTATTCATAACCTTTTCCTTCCTTACCTGGTAAATCACCCCACCCTTTATGTCATCTAACATCTTTTGCCTCTGCCTTCCCCTCTGTCTTTTCCCTTGCATTCCACCCTCTATTACATTTTTCAGTAATCCCTCTCCTCTCAGTATTTGACCCACCCATTTCTTTTGTAGGCCCTTAATTACTTCAGTTAAAACCCTTTCCTCCCCAACCATTTCTAGCACCTCTGTGTTTGTTTTTCTATCCACCCAGCTCACCTTCTCCATTCTACGCCAAACCCACATCTCAAATGCCTCCAATCTTTTGATGTCCTCTTTTCGTAAGGTCCACGTTTCACACCCACACAGCAAAACACTCCATATCAAGGATTTTACCAATCTTTTCCTGATTCCTTTATCGAGACCCTTTGTCATTAATTCCCTTCGCTTCATAAAAGCTTCCTTGGCCAATGCTACTCTTTTTCGAACCTCATCTCCACACCTCCCATCCCAAGATAGAACACTACCCAAGTACGAGAATTTGTCCACCTGCTCTAGTTTTTCCCCATCGACCCTGATCGTTAATTTAGCCTTCTTTCCCTTAGTGAATCTCATTACCTTAGTTTTACTTACGTTAATTTTCATTCCATATTCCCTTGCCTTATCGTTTAGTGCATTTACTAGTATTTGTAAACCCCTTTCGGAATCGCACACAATAGCTTTATCGTCTGCATATCTTACTGACTTTACTACTTTCCCTCCAACTATCACTCCCTTGCTTATTTCTTCCCAAGCTTCATTCACCATTTCCTCTGCATATATATTAAAAAGCGATGGTGATAATGGGCATCCTTGTCTTACCCCTCTCCCTAACTCTGCCCATTCCGACTCTCCTTCAGTTATTCTAACTCGCGCTGTTTGATTTAAGTACAAATTTTGCACCAAACGCCTATCTTTCCAGTCCAACCCAATTTTCTTTAAAATTCCCATTAATTTTGGCCATTGAACTCTATCGAAAGCCTTTTCAAAATCGACAAAACATGCACATATATCCTTTTTAAATTCCAGGCTTCGTTCTACTAGCACCCTCATTACCCCGATTGCATCCCTCGTTCCTTTCCCTTTCTGAAATCCGAACTGGTCTTCTCCTATTTGTTCCTTAATTTTTCCTTCAATTCTTCTATTCAATACTCTTAGAATAACCTTTGCCGCGTGAGATATTAAACTGATTGTACGATAATCCCTACACTCAGAAGCATTATTCTTTTTCTGCAAAGGAATCAGGATTGTCTTAGTAAAATCCTCTGGCCATTCCCCTTCATCATAAATTTTTCTACATAAATTATAGAATTTCCTCTTACCCTTTCCCCTCAGGTTTTTAAGTAGCTCAACTGGTATCTCGTCAATGCCCGTTGCTTTGTTTCCTTTCATATCACGCAAGGCCCTATCAATTTCACTATCTAATATCCCAGGTCCAACATCATCATCCTCCACTTCTTGTTCACTTTCTAACATTATGTTTGTTGGCTTCATGTCCTTCCCATATAGTTCCTCGACATATTCTTTCCACCTTTCCCTTATGCTGGCTGGATCTCGTATAACTTTACCATTATTATCTTTTATTGTGGTTGTTCTGTTTCGTGTTTTATTTCCCGTTAACTGTTTCACCTTTCTATACATTAAATCGACCCTCCCACTTTCGTCCAGCTTTTCTATTTCGTTACATTGTCCCTTCCACCACTGTTCCCTCGCCCTATTTGTTTCCCTTCTCAGTTCGTTGTTGAGAGCCCTATACATTCTACGTCCTTGTTCTGTGTTAACCCTTTTCCATTTCCTTCTTTCCTCCATTTTATTTATCATTTCTACCGTCACCCATGGTTTCCTAATTTTGTTTTGTTTGACCCTTCCAATAGTTACTTGCGCACTATCCTTGATACTGTTTTTAATCTTTTCCCATTCTCCGTCTATAGTAAGTTCCCTCCCATTATCCTCTAAGGCCTTACTGACTGACTCTTGGAACTCTCTCGCTTTCCCATTTTTAAGGGCTTCAAGGTTCCATTTTGGTGTAATTTTTGCTCGAAATATCTTTTTAAACTTTAGCTCGGTTTTCATCATGACCAGGTTATGGTCTGAGTCAACATCAGCACCAGGGTAACTCTTTGAATTTTTAACACTATTTCTAAACCTTTTTCTTACCAAAATGTAATCAATTTGGTACCTATCCGTATCTCCTGGCTTTTTCCATGTGTACCTCCTTCTATTATGGTGCTGAAAAAGTGTGTTTGTGATACAGAGGTTATTCCTCTTACAAAAGTCTACTAATTTCTGTCCCCTTTCGTTTCTATTTCCTAGTCCGAACCCTCCCACTTCTTCTCCATCTTTGCCTTGCCCAACTACTGCATTCCAGTCCCCCATTACAATTAGGTTTTTATTGCCTCTAACCCTTCCCATTACTTCTTCTATTTGTTCATAAACAAGTTCTACTTCATCATCACTATGTTCGCTAGTGGGCAAGTACACCTGAACTATCACCGTGTTTACTGGCTCAGCCTTTATTTCTACTGACATAACCCGGTCGCTTATTAGCTCTGTAGCTATCACGGCTTTTCCCGCTTTCTTGTCTAGCACTACCGCAACTCCCCTCTGGCTAGAATTTCCCCCACTGAAAATTACTCTGACATCATCACTCCAGAAATCACCCCCATCCTTCCATCGCACTTCACATAGCCCTAGTATGTTAATGTTGGACCTCTTCATTTCTACCTTTACATTTTCCAACTTTCCTTTCCTAAGCATTGTCCTAACATTCCAGGTTCCCACCCTTGTTTCCTTGGCCATCTTCTCTCTTCTTTTCTTGTCGTTTCCTGGGTAAGGGTTTCGTGGAATGACGACCGAGATAGCCTTACTCCTATCACTGCCGGGCACGACACTCCCCGTAGAGGGTTGAGTCCCGTTTACGCCACTTACAATATTCTTATATTGGCACATCATAATTGCTTGGGATAAATGTGGTAGTCGAGGTGGTTTCCCGTTGCCTTCCTCAACCTTTCTCTTAACGTGAAACCACCATCACCCATAATGACTGCCCCACTGGGGTACAGACGCCTCACTGAGGTACAGATGCTGCGTGGACTACCTTTCGTCTGGTCCCTACCTATTCACCATTCTGGCATGGGTGACCCTACCAGGAACATAGTTCCCGCCAGTTACGCTCTCTAGGTCATAGGAACATGCAAGCCCTTCCACCACGTCAAGGTTGTAGTCCAGAGAAGGGAAAGTATATGCAAGAATGTTAAAAGCTGGTGAGTCTTCATCAATTTTCTCTTGGTAAAGTCTGCATCTTTAAATAATCTCTCACCTCTAAGTCCTTGTTGCTCTATCTAATTTGATTTTTCAATAAGTTTGTGATGATAATTGTTACGAATTTTAATGAATTATTTTGTATGCCATTTTTTCTTTTGTCCCTTTTAAATGTAGGAATTGATGTTTGAGTTCTGTTCAATTAAGTACCATTAGAGGTATAAAAATCATTTTATTAGCTTCTGGATTCATACAGTTGACCCCAAAAATTATTGCATACGGTCTAGACCCCTTCTGATAGTGAAATAAGGATTCAATTTTCTTTCTTTAAAAGGATACTTAAATATATTAGGACTGAAGGAACCAAGCTTGATTGAGAATAGGAATGTGATGATATAATTACAGACTGTGAATTTATGGCTCAATATTTGATCTCAGTGGTCATAGTTTCAGTGCTAAATATTGTAAATCACTATCATAGTCTAATTCGTCTGAAAGTTCAAGTTCTAATGTTTAGGTATTTTACATACTTGTTTGCTAGCCTTCATTTGAAATAATTTAATAGTATTTTGTGTACTCACTCTGGGTGTAAACTGAAATAACAGTTATCTGATTAGCGATCACCTGGGTTGATATTTTATTTTATAATTATAGCTTTTGATACTGTTTGATGAAAATTAAAAAGCCAGAAGTTTTATAAATAGTATATTTGTGAACATTTTCCATTTTAATAGTTCAACATCTTTCAGAGAGAAATGTTAAAAGATTCACATAAAATGGTAAAAGGAATCATACATTTTGAAAGAATTACATAGATATGTCATTCACTGTTTCTGACCAAAGCAATACTCATTTATTTCTCACATTAAAGTGACAATGGAAATAACCCATATTTAATCATTCATCCTTGGCATTGAGAACCTTATCATGGATTCACCTGGATGATTCATTGAAATCAATTAAAGTGTGCAATAAATAAAGTACTAACATGTCCACACAAAATGGAACGATGAAAATAACAAGAAGCATAAGGAGTGGAAACTGGATAATTCATAGGAGGATATTTGCATAATGCAGCTTTTCTTACATCCTTGTCCAACCTGTGAATTAAGTACATAATGTGATTTTCTACCTTATTTATTCATAATTTATTTGCAGGAAATTTTGGTGCTAGTTGCTCATGTGCAACGTGACTTTTCCTCTAGTAGAAGGTACTTTGATGGTCATCAAGGTACTCTCTTTCTACTAAATGCATATTTTAAAATATCATGGTTTGCTCATAAAACATATAATTGACATTTAGCCATACTAATATAATTTAGATGCATGACAAATGATGTGAAATGTGATGTGGAGTGCTCGTTTTCACACAAAATTGTCACTTTACCTTAACCCCACAACTGTTTTAGGTTAACACACTGCTCAGGAATAAATCAAGATATCATAAGTTAAATCTTTGGAATCCGACGATTAAATGCAGACTATCACATTTTCATCACTGCAAGCAATTAATAGTTTTCAATAGCCCTCCAGTGGGTTCGTTATCCAACAGCATCATTTTGTTAAAATATCTAAATTTGAATTATATTTTAGTGCAGTAATTACAAAGTTGGTTACCTGTAAAGGTTAGCTCACAGAAAATTTTTTGCTGGTGTTCACTCATTCCTCATATGGTAACATTAATACAAAACAAGTTTTAAATTTACCCATTAGAACAGAAAATTATGAAACGAGAANTGAAATCTTCTTATGTTAACTACAATTTATAATGTTAATTTTAAGATTAAATTACAAATTGTAAATCCTGGAATGTGCCTATTCTTACAATACAGAGAAAAACAAATAGGATGTCATTCCCATATAACTCATCATTACAGACTAGAAAACTCGAGTGCACTAATGAAACATTGCGATTAGAAATTAGTCACATGTACTTTCTGAACAATATTACCAATTTTCCAGAAATTTACTTCTCCATAAAAACATATTTCAATAAAAAATACCTCATACAAGAAAGCATGCATTTCTGAAGAGATCACGGAGGAAGATATAGTTTACCTTAGTATATTTAGAATGCCGTGCTTATCTTTCAAGCATTCTGATAACAAATAAGAATCAACATTACAATTAAAAGGAAAATAAAAATGACTCACCTCTAATTCATTCTTTTCTTTCCTCGTTTCACCTATGGGAGGGGTGTTGCAGTTATGTCTCAGAGATACTTGATTGACAGGCTGCTTCCTCAATTCTGTCTCCAGTTCTTTCATTATATCAGGAACACTCTTGGACCCTCTCAGGTTTTTAGTATCACTATTCGTCATGCCTACCACTTTTTCTATGTCGGAATGCATAGGGGGGGAGAAGTAATGAGACACGGGAAAAGCATACGAATTATTATTGTCCATATTTTTGATGGGCCTTTCAACAGAGCTTGCTGTTGTCATTCCGTGCTGAGACACATTTCCTTTGTTTGCAACAAACTCTGGGTTAACCCTTGTCTTGCTTGTCATCGAATCCACAGATTTTTTATAATCCCAAGGATTTTCAGAGTAATAACCCTGAGGTCCCCCCCTAAGCACCATACCACTATTCATCGAGTTCATAGGATAATAGCCCATATCTTCATATGCACTGAACGGACTACTGTGCATATCAGTATTCTTTACATGGTTCACTGGCTGTATTTGATTTCGAGGCACGGTTCCATACAAACTATAGCTAGAAACACCATTCATTTGCGGCAAACTTTTACCTAACAGTTCTCCACCCACCACTGGCACAGTTGTGAAAGGATTGGGCACTTGAGCATTCCTCGGTTGATTACCCGCATTGGCTGCTGGATTAGAGGGATAGTAAGACAATGGAGGAAGATTGCTACTTGAAGGCATAACCTTGGTTTTATGAGAATTTGACATGGGTTGCAGCACATGTGCTAGCTCTTCCATGTCGTTTATTGTCTTCAATTCCATGTTATCAAATGGGCTGGAAGTGTCTGCTTCAAAATCGGACAAATTGAAAGCAGTTGCTACCGAATCTTGTTTCTTGTTCATAAATAACCCATACGGTGTGGGGGTTAGAATGTTTAACGCTGCATAATGATTTGACTGAGTTGGAAACATTTGTCCATACATAGTGACTGCTACATTCTGACTGTTATCCTCTATTTTTTCTTCCTTCTCTATGATTTTACTACTGCATGCAGCTGATTGATTGGTAATATCTTTACTGGTAGTATTTGGGGATTCTGCATTTGAGGAACTATTAATAGATTCTTCAAAAGCTGCTCCCGTTTGAGCTGAAGATCCAGTGCTGAGCTCTTTCAACTTCTCAGCTTGCTCTCGGATTGCTAGGTCTTCAGCCTCAATTCGCTTGCGTCGACTTTCCACTGCATCTTGTCTAATTTTTCGCCATTCACCTATCTTCTCAAGTACGCTTTTTTCTAGCTGAAAGTCATACTGAAATATAAAGGAGGCTCTGTTAAATTATGAAATCAATAAAATATTTTATGACAAGGTCCATCTTAAAATCTGTACATAATTTTTGAATAACATAATATCACATCAATATAAATGTTCTTGGTATATTTTTCATCGCAATAGCTTCAATTAAAGCAATTCTTACAAATTCCGTGTAAAATAAATGACTGAAAATCCCATGGTTGATGAATTCTTGACTAGAATTACTCATGCTAGGAAACGAGATAATCCAAGGCCTTTTCACCATCATTTTCATGCATTTTCAGAGCTTCTATGACTCTATTCTCTGAAAACCCAAGGTCCATCAATTGAGATACCAATTTCATATAATTTATACTTTCTACTTCATCAAAATTGTTTGCAATAAGAGATTTCTCCACTAAATCACTGGGATAATTCTTCTCTTCTAAAGACTGAACTTGCAACAAATACTCCACAATCTGCAAAGAGGAGAAAATTAGATGAGTAAAAGAATTCAAAAATAAATTATCGTTCTACACCATCCCATCTAACCTTCTTGTCATCTTCTCCAAATATCTGACAAGCTCTGGAGACTCTGGGAATTGAGAAGCCCATTTCACTTATGTGTCTGACTAATCTTTGGCCCGTGGAAGGAAGTTCAGCAAATGGATTTTGCAAGGACGACTTGTTTTCAGCAGACTTTCTATCAGTTTTTGCGGTGACTTTAGATGATGATGATTCTGGATACCTCGAAGGCAACTCTGGACTTTCAGGACTATCTAAATTAGGCCAAGGCCTCCAGTTCTGAAACAAAAACAGCACAAAGGCAATAAGCACATCATTATTTAAAGCACAGCAAAGTTTTCTGTACCTCATACTTCATTTATCACTTATTTTCCAAGAAAGATAAAATTCAAGGTGTGAATTCTTCAGATGACATCAGGTTTTTTAAGAAAAAACTATCTAAATGGAATTAAGAAAGGTTCATTTAAAAATTATCACAACTTCAAAATATTTCAGGAATTCAGAATAAACTAGTTTTGCATGAATGAAGCACTTGTGTTTACTGAAAGACTATCATAGAACAATATGAAAAAAATATTTTGATAAAAATGAGATTTAATTTAATTAAACTTGCAAGAATTTAGAGTTGAAGCTTGCCAATATTTTGCATTGATTTGGCACCCTAAAAGTATCCCTGAGCACATCATCCTAACTTAAAATATTGACAAAATTGAATTATCACTATAAGTATTTTGTTTATATATGAGCTTTGAAAAAAATTTTTTAGCTACAAGTGTATTTTGTCACAAATACAACCCTTACAAGGCAAAACTTTTGTTAAGTGATTGCATTCTTTATTACAGACTCATTTACTCATTCCTTTAATTTTGTGAGTCTGAAGTATTGATACTAAATACTTCATGAAATATGTTGAAGTGATGGAACTTTTAAATGGAGATCTTCATTTACTCTGAGGATAACTCCATTTACATTAAAATTTTCATAATATTATTAAAATCCAGGAAAAATTATCAAGAAGAGCACGTTGTCAAAGCAATTAACAGTACTATGAGCAAAGTGAACAGGTTGGAATTCTGAACTGCAGTAGGGAAACTTTTATGTTTTTCTTCCTAATGTCATTAACATTTTCATGAATGAATATTAGATATAAAATAGTGTACTTAAAAAATGACCACATTTTTCTCTTTAAACCTATGCCTGTTTTGAGTAAGTTAACAAGAAAATGGATCAGGTCATTATGGACATTAATAAAAAAATATTCACTTTCTTTAGTGGTATTAACATGTTTAAAAGCCCAAAGGAAGTTTTTCTCACTCTCTTGTGTCAGTTTCATCAACAGTGTATTAATTTTCTGGTTTTGTAGTTGACTTTTAATGGCATGTATACTTCATGTCTTCATTTAATGACTTATAATCAAATTTATCCTCTCATAGAATAACCTCAATTGAATATTATATTTTATTATCAAAAATATTCAGTATGAATCAAATTTACATGTATTTTCATATACATCGACTATTGCTTATATTGACAATTCTTAACTGTATTGTGTACCAGTTTTTCTAGTCAGTTTGATAGCTGAAATCTTCTCATGTGAAATCTTCTTATGTTAACTACAATTTATAATTTTAATCATAAGATTAAATTACAAATTGCAATTCCTGGAATGTGCCTATTCTTACAATACAGAGAAAAACAAATAGGATGTCATTCCCATATAACTCATCATTACAGACTAGAAAACTCGAGTGCACTAATGAAACATTGCGATTAGAAATTAGTCACATGTACTTTCTGAACAATATTACCAATTTTCCAGAAATTTACTTCTCCATAAAAACATATTTCAATAAAAAATACCTCATACAAGAAAGCATGCATTTCTGAAGAGATCACGGAGGAAGATATAGTTTACCTTAGTATATTTAGAATGCCGTGCTTATCTTTCAAGCATTCTGATAACAAATAAGAATCAACATTACAATTAAAAGGAAAATAAAAATGACTCACCTCTAATTCATTCTTTTCTTTCCTCGTTTCACCTATGGGAGGGGTGTTGCAGTTATGTCTCAGAGATACTTGATTGACAGGCTGCTTCCTCAATTCTGTCTCCAGTTCTTTCATTATATCAGGAACACTCTTGGACCCTCTCAGGTTTTTAGTATCACTATTCGTCATGCCTACCACTTTTTCTATGTCGGAATGCATAGGGGGGGAGAAGTAATGAGACACGGGAAAAGCATACGAATTATTATTGTCCATATTTTTGATGGGCCTTTCAACAGAGCTTGCTGTTGTCATTCCGTGCTGAGACACATTTCCTTTGTTTGCAACAAACTCTGGGTTAACCCTTGTCTTGCTTGTCATCGAATCCACAGATTTTTTATAATCCCAAGGATTTTCAGAGTAATAACCCTGAGGTCCCCCCCTAAGCACCATACCACTATTCATCGAGTTCATAGGATAATAGCCCATATCTTCATATGCACTGAACGGACTACTGTGCATATCAGTATTCTTTACATGGTTCACTGGCTGTATTTGATTTCGAGGCACGGTTCCATACAAACTATAGCTAGAAACACCATTCATTTGCGGCAAACTTTTACCTAACAGTTCTCCACCCACCACTGGCACAGTTGTGAAAGGATTGGGCACTTGAGCATTCCTCGGTTGATTACCCGCATTGGCTGCTGGATTAGAGGGATAGTAAGACAATGGAGGAAGATTGCTACTTGAAGGCATAACCTTGGTTTTATGAGAATTTGACATGGGTTGCAGCACATGTGCTAGCTCTTCCATGTCGTTTATTGTCTTCAATTCCATGTTATCAAATGGGCTGGAAGTGTCTGCTTCAAAATCGGACAAATTGAAAGCAGTTGCTACCGAATCTTGTTTCTTGTTCATAAATAACCCATACGGTGTGGGGGTTAGAATGTTTAACGCTGCATAATGATTTGACTGAGTTGGAAACATTTGTCCATACATAGTGACTGCTACATTCTGACTGTTATCCTCTATTTTTTCTTCCTTCTCTATGATTTTACTACTGCATGCAGCTGATTGATTGGTAATATCTTTACTGGTAGTATTTGGGGATTCTGCATTTGAGGAACTATTAATAGATTCTTCAAAAGCTGCTCCCGTTTGAGCTGAAGATCCAGTGCTGAGCTCTTTCAACTTCTCAGCTTGCTCTCGGATTGCTAGGTCTTCAGCCTCAATTCGCTTGCGTCGACTTTCCACTGCATCTTGTCTAATTTTTCGCCATTCACCTATCTTCTCAAGTACGCTTTTTTCTAGCTGAAAGTCATACTGAAATATAAAGGAGGCTCTGTTAAAGACATGAATATTATTAACGGACTGATTAGAATATATCAATTTATGAAAACTCCACCTTAAAATTAGGCAATTTTCTATTACAATCAATTTTATAGAAAAATTTTTTGTTTACTAAAACTACAGTTCACAGTCCTTAAAGATATTTTTCTTCGGCTCAAAGACTGATATGGATGTGTGAACAGGAAAAAGAAAATATTTCAACAGTAAACAGTTTGTTAAATTAAGGAAATCTTAGATGATAAGAAGAGGAACATTCCTCAAAGTAAGTTGGACTATAAATGAATTTGTTTAATATAGTTGAAATGTTTTCATACATTATTAGTACATCTACATATGATTTGTTACACTATTACACGAACCAATCATAAATACTTTGTTTACATCACATCTCCCGGATTTGTTAGAGGATACAAAACTGGTTACTTTAGCACTTTATCTTCGCAATATTATTTACAAACTTCAACTCACTTCTTCCGCGATTGTTTCCGTTGGAAATTTATGCATGATTTGTTACACTATTACACGAACCAATCATAAATACTTTGTTTACATCACATCTCCCGGATTTGTAAGAGGATACAAAACTGGTTACTTTAGCACTTTATCTTCGCAATATAAAAAACAAACTTCAACTCACTTCTTCCGCGATTGTTTCCGTTGGAAATTTATGCATGAATCCAACCGGCAGGTTGTGTTTCTTCGGAGGTTTATATTTCTCGCTTATTTTTACAGGGACGCCGTCCATGTAGGAGAAACCTGAGTAAATAGATGAAAAAGCAGATGTTTGATTTTAAGTATTCCACTGAATTATATAAGAAACATTCAGTAAAGAATCAGTCTTAAATGTAATTACCCTGTTTTTCCACATCTCGTCCATGTTGAGACATTATGGATAATATCAAACACTCACTGTAAGAACTTAAGCCGAATTTGACATCAGCCACTCGATTCAAAATGAGGAGCATTGGCTATAACACATATTTTTAAGACTTGACGATGCAGTGCGGAGCGTGATAAGTACTTCCTTCGACGAATTAACAACGTTAACGACTGCCCAAATTCTTGCTCAGAATCGTCATAATGTGATCGCAAAAGGACGATTTTGATGAATCATGTTCAAAAATAACGTACGAAATAACACTTCATTCGCATACTACGCAAGATAAGCAAAATTTTAAAGATATTGAAAGGATTCTGTCTTCGCCAGACTGAAAGGTGTCTTATTCAACTAAAATTTTACTATTGCCAACTCTGCAATGTTGCCAGATGTATATTGGAGATCCTTGATTCGAATTCGTGAGCAGGGTCACACAAGTCACACTAAGCCTAATTCGGGGAAATGTTCAATAACTTTGAATTTATAACTTATAGTATTGATTGGGATACATTTAAGAAACACTTCTCTCTCTTTCAAAAGCTTATTACGCTCAAAGATTACAAATTATAAAAAAATGTTACCATTGTCGTGAAGTAGTTGACATTCAAATAGCTATTAATCGGAAGTTATACCGAACAGATTATACACCAATGTATGTTTTAGGCGAGTAAGTATGGTATATATATTTCCAAACGATTCGTATTTTAAGGTCAACTGATCCAGAACAAAGAATTAAATATTTCCATCGCAGCAACATCAAATGGATAATTTAATGACTCCTATGGAAATTTAGTAGAATATGGAGTTTACTTTCCTTTTTTAGTTTATTATAACGACAAATATCCTTAATTTTTTGGTATTCTGTGTAAAGTGAAAAAAATTCTTTTTAATAACAGGTCGTTGTTGATGGATCAAGAGCAATCGCTCTTGATTCACACGAGTGTTATATTGGTGTCTTTACAATACTTACGTTGGTTACCTCTAAAACATTATTTATATATTCTACCACATATACAAATGAAATGAAATACAGGACGTAGAATACTGAAGTTCGAATTACTGATAAAGAAACTCATGCGTTTTTTTACAAGTAAAATATCTTGAATGCCTAATTCAGCTAGTGCGTTCGTCCGATCGAATTTCGAAAGGTCAGGAATGATATTTAAGATATATCACGGAAAACCGTGTTATACAAAACTGTGACAAGGTCCCGATTTGCCTTGATAACGTCCTCAGGTTCCCTTTCTCCTTGGCTAGATGTCGCCGATATACATTTTCTCAAAAGCTCGATTGGATCTAACGTAGTAAAAACTTCAGAAGTTTGTATTTGAGCCTAATTGCTCAACATTATGTTTATTCTTCTCAGAATGCAGTTTAATGTGATATGTCGAATTGGTCTTTTGCCGTAGTTCATCAAGTTGAAAAATTTGCGCGGAAAATGTTATCTAACACCAAAACACTGGTGCCAAACACTTAGCTTAGAATTCTGTTATAAGCAGTTGTAAGTACTCCAGTTTTAGATTAAACGAAGAATATTAATGTCAATTGAATATTATGAACTGCTCACAAGCACTACTATTGGCCTCACAAATTGATGGTAGATCAGATATTATATTTTTCTCGCCACTTCGTGACTTACCTTTACATTTGAGTCACGTGAAAGAGGTTAATCAGGTTAATTAAGATAGCTAAAAATTGGCATTGAAAGAGGATTAGGTTGTACTAATATCGGTGGAAATGATGCTCTCATTTTGAATTGGCTGCTTACATCTAGTTTGATTTGTTCCAGCTGTTTTTGTACGAGTTTCAGTTCGCGTAACGTGGCTGCCAAGGTTTAGAAGCGTTATAAACTCAAGTCGTAAGATGCAGAAAATTATTTTTCTTCAACTTTTTTAATTACCTAGGGTAATAATAGGATGTAAATAGTTCCATCATAAAAGGTGATTTATTTCATATGACTAGATTATTTTAGAATTTTAATCGATGAACCCTCAATTAGTCCCAAATTGAAGGGAAGTTCATAGGAAAAACTCCATTACCAAATTCGCAGTAATGCTCCGCACGCTTGATGAGACGAGAGAAAGGAGAGATCGAGAAAACATAACGAGAGCGAGAACATACATCAGCTGATTAATTGTCAGTGTTAACGCTATTCAACTGTCATCTTCAGGTTATTCGTGTTAACCGTGTTAATGTTATGGTGTTATTAAAATCTCCGATTCTGTTGCATAATGCCTCATCTTAGAAATGTCAAAAGAAACAAGGTTGAAAATGGTTATTTTTGAAATTAATTTAAGGAAATGTTTTGAAGATTTTCTTTATTATATACATTGTGTCTTAGGTATATATATGTATTAAATTCCAGATTAATTCTTCCCCTGGCTTAATATCGTAGTAAAGCGTTGCCTGATCAGCAGTGACAAGTTCGAAATGGAGAAGATGACATCAATGACATATTCTGAAAGATTGAAGGTCGATAAATCACGACAGCGATGTCAACCGCGAAAAGAAGCTGCGTCTTCACACTCCGAGACCGTCTCCACAAACAGAATGGATGATAACAGTCGTAAATCCAAATACGTAGATCCATTCGCATTTCCAACATCATCTGATAGCTGCAATGCAGGTATGGCAAATAATCGGTGGATTTCAGTGAGTGATAATCTCTTTGGATTCAGTTATAGATTTTATGTGATATTTCGTATGTAACTGTTTTTTTTTGTTTACGAATAAGCAAGAGATCTCACTAAATATTGATATCAAACAAAAATTATACAACCGGTTGATTCGAAATTTTGTTACTTTTTACTTATTCGGTCAGTGATTGTGAGTATTACCATATTAACATCTAGAAACCTAATTGTGTCTTGATACTTTATCGTGCCACAGTTTGTTAAGTTTATTCCGCCATTCACCAACCGTATCGAACTTTTATCAGGGAGTGGTATCAAAGTTGTTGTAGCCCATTAACGGTAATGCAAAGTAATAGTAATATTTACAGCGTTATACATGTCATGCACTCCTTCAGCTAATCTACTATTATGAATGATTATGCGGATTTTCTTCTTTCTTTATTCTGTTATATCTGTGGTTACTGTACATTAGTTAAAAAATTTCATTTATATGTGTCTATTTTTATAATTTTTACAATTAAAGGGTTGGAAGATTCTGAACATGCCACCAGAAGCCAGAAAGAAGAGAAAAAATTGGCGTTTAAGTTATACTGTAAGAAGAAAAAAGAAGAAGCAAAGAAAGAAAAGCAAAGGAAAAAGGAAGAAACAATGTTAAAAAAGATTGTTGGTCCTAAAGGAGAGAGTATTTCTGTGATAAATCGAGATATGTTCCACAAGATCTCTTCTGCTGTATCTCCTACTGCCTTGCAGACAAATAATGCTTGGAGCATAGATTCATTCTCGTTCCCAGACCTGAGCCAGGGTTTGAAGAGGACACCTAGAAAATCAGCAGCCAAAGTTGAAACTTCTACAGCTGGGGAAATTACAGTCGGAGTGTTGGAGAAGGTGGAGGATCAGGTCGGAGTTTCTACAAGGACACAAACAAAATCTCGGAAGAAAAAAGACCCAGTGGTGGTTGACATTTTAAAGGCTATAGAGGTAATTGGAAAATCAACAACAGTGGCTTATTGTCCTTTGCTACAAGCATTTCTTTTAGCATCCGCTGAAGTTAAATCAAGGATGTTTTTCAAAAAGTGATGGTGACATTAAAATCTTTTGGCCCTTATTTACTTATATAAACATTAGTATTGGCTGGGTAAGTGAATTAAAGTGAATAATTTTTAACAATACAAAAGCAGATTTATTTTGGAATACTGATCTTTAAGGGAACCTCTGGCATCAATCCTAAAAAATTTGAAGGTCTGCTCTCACTTGACTTGATTTTTTTCTGAATTTGGGCAGTAAACATAGCCAATTTCTCAGTCTTGCATTAATTTCAAACAATTTGGAAATTGTTACCTGAGAGTAAGTTAACTAAGGATCATTATGTAGTATGCAGTGATGCCTTTCCTAATGAATGACCCTTTCAGCAAATTTTTCTGCCAACGAAGATTTATTTGCTATGTTTTGGACTTGGCTGACGAATATTGATTCAGCTAATGAATGTTTTTGTGGATGCACATGCTAACATA
Source organism: Ladona fulva (assembly GCA_000376725.2). Taxonomy (NCBI): domain Eukaryota; kingdom Metazoa; phylum Arthropoda; class Insecta; order Odonata; family Libellulidae; genus Ladona; species Ladona fulva. Next base: position 1,764,223 of record KZ308236.1, read on the forward strand.
AAGCAGGCCATTCCTGTATCTTATCTTTTTTGCCTGTATTTGTGGCAAAGAAATGAGCTGACCTCATCCTATAATGGACACCCACTAACCCAAATGTCCATGGGAGGTTTTTGGAGGGGTTTTCGTCCTGGCTTTGGGCAAATGCTGGACAGATCTCATTATTATTTTCCTTACTTCCCCTTGGCCTTTGCCACCTAGTCCACCAACTAAATTGCAACGTTTCACCAATAAATAAATAAATGGGTTGTTTATATTGAAGACAGGGAAAACAGAGGCACCTGATAACATTGCGTTTCGGCTAACAAAAATTTCAGCTAACTAAAGTGATTCTGGAACAAATTATCTTCATAAACCAAGGTATCACTGTAGTTTACAAGCTGTCAAATCAGTGGTATGGCTCTTACGTGGAAATCCTGGTTGTAATTTTCATTCCAACATAGTCATGTCATTATCCTTCTAAGCAAAAATATCGTCCATTAAAAAAAATCTGAGTTACTTGATAACATCACATTTTGGCTAACGAATGTGATTTCAGAACAAATTATCTTCATTAGCCCAAGGTATCACTGTATTTCTAACAGTATTGCCTGCTGTTTATTTTCCTTGGCAGGTAAAACAAATTAGGTGGTGAAGGATGTGTCTAGAAAGTAGGATGTTCAAATTGAGTTTTTAAGCATCTCTTTCTATTATAAGAAACGAAGCCCTAGTCATGTCACTATTTTTCACACTTGTTATTCCGTGGGATTTAGCCGCACAACTTCAATGTGCAAAATTTAACACCTTTACCTCAATCCTTTTTCTATTATTATTCCAGGTTTGCAAAGCTGAAAAGAAACCAAGCAAAAAACCTGATGTTAATATTGGTGGTAAAAAGAGTGTCCAAACTGTTTCCAGGATAACTGGCAACATTCTAGATTCATCAAATCCATTAAGGCATCGTGGAAAGAAACGCGAAGTTCCCAAACAGCGCAGCATGACGAGGTTGAAGAAGGCCATAATGCTCGAGAGAGAGAGGAGGAGGGCCCTAAGAGATATCAGTAAAAAGAAGATGGGTGCGCCAGTGGGTCCTGATGAACCCAAAGCAGAGATGAATGTAATGTTTACAAAAGGAAACGAGTCAGAGGTTACCAATGAAAATCCTGTAGAAAGACTAGAGAGTACTGTAGAGGTGAAATTGGAGCAGCCAGTTGGACATTCTATTGAGTGTAATGTGGGTGATATGATTCAGGAAGATGCTTTGAAGGAAATCCTTGATGTTGATGCAATGGTCAGAGAGAAGTTACACAGTAAAAAGTTTCGAGAGTGAGTAGTCAAGTGAGGAGCCTTTGTACCCTTTATAATGCGTATAATAAACATATTATGTTTATTTTTCAGTGGTTATGGTCATTCATATCTACTTTTTGTATCTTCTAAAGGCCTGTTTACACTGGACTTGGAAATAACTGTCTATGAACTTTCACAAGTATTCAATTTTTCAGTGGATATTTTGCTTCTAAAGAGAAGAGGTATTTTTAAAACTTGGGAAAGGAGTTTGAGAGGAGTAGAAATCGGAAGACAATTTGTTTTCCTTTTTCTACCACCAGGTGCTTCTGAAACACGAGTGGAAAATGTGCGAATGCATTAATGGAATTAGAACATGTTCTATTTTCTGTTCTCGCATTCTTACATTCGTACAAGTTGATGTGTTTACACAGGGCCTTTTTGATGGTTCATACATTAATACATTAACTTGTACAAGTTAATGTACCTTGTAAACAGGCCTTAATATTATGCATACATTTATGTTGTAATGACATAATTTCTCAGTGACTACATTTAAGGTCATAGCTATAAAATTATAATATCAATGCTAATATCCTATGTTTAGGATAAGAACACCAATGTTCACATCATTGGATGAAAGAAGAGATTTGTTAATCTCAATCACACCTGAATTCAAAAAGTTTACTCATTTATTTATGTTTAAATGCATCTAATGCCTTTTGATTTTGCAAAAAATAACATAATTGGCTCAGTGCCTAGTATAATTGAAGATTATTTATAAATGTAATAGATTTTATTAATTGAATTATCAATCATTGAAGTTGATCATCCCAATATTGCTAAATTAAGCTGGTAAGATAGTTGGAGAAATTTACTTTGAATTTCCTTTGTGGCAGAAAACTTTTAAATTAATTATATCTTTGCAGATATTGCAACCATTCCAAGAGACAAGATTTATCTGAAGCTGTTACATCAATGTTGCAGGACATAATAAGATTTCAAGACAGGGTACACATTAACCAACCTATCAAAGCAGAAATGCACAGAAGATATGTGCTTGGTCTAAGACAGACTAATAACTTACTTGTTGTTCAGAAGGTTAAAATAATAATCATGGCATCAGACATTGAAAAGGTTCCAGCACCAGGTGAGCTTGCAGCATAAGGTCCAGCTGTATTTACCTGATTAGCCTTATTTTAATTGTAATCCTGTGATAATGTGAATTAAACGCCATCTTTTAAACTGACTATTAAATGATGTAATACCAATATGATCTCAGTGGCTATTAAATTTTTAAAAGTGATAAGTTTGGGTTAAAATTTTGAGTATTTCCTCTCACTTTAACATTTGTGTTGGAATTTAGGTCTTTTTCTATTTTGTAATATATAGTTTTGTTAAAAGGGCTTTGACAGCTCAGGTCATTTCGCTCATGTGGGTTCCCACTGGGGATCAAACGTGGGACTGCTTTCACCAAAGTCGAGTGCACTGCCCACATGGTAAACCGGGAGCCCATCTATTTTGTATATGATCTTTAAATGTTATTGGCACTTCCACATTGAAAAGACTTGGGAAGGGACTTCTAAATTTATTTCTACAATCATTATTGTTCATAGGTGGATTGGATGATATAGTCACCACTATAGTTGATAGAGCTAATAAGCAGAATGTTCCAGTCATCTTCAATTTCCCGAGGAGACAGCTGGGAAAATTAACGTACCGTAAAGTTCCTGTGAGCTGTATAGCCATTTTGAACTACCATGGGACTGAGGTAAGTTGTTGGTTTAGATGAATTACTCCAACTTTTAAATTTCCACACACTTCATGCTACCTTGAAAAATAACAATTTCATTTGCATCCTTTGGCTGTTAGCAGTGTAAAGGTTAATTTTAATCTCTTTGCGGTCAATATTATTCTTTTTAATAGTACTAGACCACTTCCCTAGAAATAGGTTCCAGTTTAATATTTCCTCCCTTTGGGTTTAAATTTGCATATTGAATTTCTAATGGAATATGTTTTTTACATGCTGTAGAGCCCTATGGTTCTGCAGAAAACTGTTAAAACTGATTTATTTAAATAGTTTTACAACCATGAAGACATTCATTCTGTTATGTGCTTTAATAGCCACCCTGAATATGGTGTGACCCCCAGTAGGTTGGAGGGAAACTTAGTAATTTTAAAATATGAAAGTGTCTTAATGCTACAAATGCATTGTTTCTTCTGGAACCCAGTACTTCTTTGAAGCTTAAACATTGTTTGTGTTTTCGGCTTCTTAAGACTGTATTCATGAGCCACTAAGTTATGATATGTGCTCTGCCCAGGAGGTGTTTCAGGGGATAGGGAGCCATAGCCAACAGTAAGTCCTGATTTTTGGCCTAAAGCCTGAAAATCTGTTCAGCTTGTAGTTATAGCTGTCACGTCAGCCAGTGTTGGTTGTGACTGCTTGGGAGCTTGTTTCACTGCAATTCTCGTTATTTTTTATATCTAGGTAAATTCTTTGTTTAACAGTTTAGGTCGGATCTTAGTCAAATGTCTATTCCATTTTTTTATTATCTTTATTTGTTATTTACATATTTTAGTGTTTACGGTGTAAAGAAATTTAACTTGTAATTTTAGTTTTATTTCATAGAAGTATATATTCTTTTAAATATAGTGGATTTGTATCATTGTTTTTGTGCCAGCAGAGATTAATAATTTTAAATGTGTACATTTAGCTTTGATTTTAATTTAGTTTAGCTTCAATTATGTTAGATTTAATTTTTATCAGAATGGAACTTTCACTAAAAACATATTCCATATTTACTTAAACCACATAAGTAATTTTTGTGGGGATAATTATAGCAGAACAAAATTTAGATAGCAACCACTTTTTTCATGACGTAGACCAAATAATTTGCGGTCCACTAAGCTAAGATATTTTTATCTTCTTATCATATTCCAAAAAAACTAATGTATGTAGATAGCAAAAAAATGAACAACATACTGTTAATTTTTAAAGTTCCTTTCATGTACCAATTTGCCAAAATGGCTTTATGAGTGATGGAAAAGAAAGGTACAGTTATTGCAGAAATCTAATAAAGTATTTTTTAAATAGTAACTATCAGCAGTACAAAAAAATGTTCAGGGATTAATTCCATGTTATATTGGCATATTTTTTATTTTAGTCAATTTTCATTTATCTTAAAAAGTGAAATTTGGCAACCACGCTTCTCCCACTACACCGGTACAATGGGTGGAGCACAGATCATAACTTAGCGCCTCATGTATAGTATTTCAAAGCGTGCATCATAACTTTGTTGGATTCATTTGGTAACTTGGAATATGGAAGAAGCCTTTTTATCTTCGTGGTCATTATTCTTTTCTCTATCCATCATTTAATTAATGATACTTGATTGTTCAGAAATGATTAAAAACAGCATAAGGACTTCTGAGACAAATTTTTTGATGTTAGAAATCTCAAGACTGCAAGCCAATCTAAAGGACAATTCTAGTGAGAAAAATGTATGTCAAATTTAACCCTTTTGCTCCTGTTGTTGTGTATACACGACAGACGTTTTCCTACTCAAAAGACCTACTGTCGTCTATTAACGACGGAGGTTTTCCTACGCTAACGGCCTACTGTTGTTTATAAACGACATAGGTTGTACAAGGTTATTCTTCAAGGAGAAGCATAGCTTCCACGTATATTTTTTGGCACCTTTCTGGCTGTAATTGCGGGTTTCCTTACCCTTCTCCGGGCAACCGAATGGGTCTTAGGGCCAATGTGCAGCCCTTTTCACAGCATGGGGCCGCGGTTAAATAAATGTTATTGTAGTTGTTTTGCTAAAGAATGATTTGTTGCTCTTTCAGTAAATATATCCTTAAAATTGAGAATCTCATATTTTGCTTGAAGTTTACAGCTTTTAAACAAAATTTTAGTGTAATATTAACGTATTTAGAGAAAATAGTAGATATTTCAATATCATTATGGTAGATTGCTAAATATGTTAACATCAACAGTAGAGTTTCAATTAAAAGTTGTACGTCATCAGTGAAACGTGAGATTTTCATCACGAATGACATATTGGCCATGTGTGCAACAAATGATTCTTTAGCAAAATAACTGCAAAAACATTTAGTTTTGCTAAGCCCCATGGTGCATTAGGGGCCACAAACCTCCCCAGAGCCCCGCTGTGAAGGACCCAAAAGGGTAACTAGCATCGGCAGAGGTTCAGGAGAGGTTCGTGTCTGAGAGATATTTTTCTCCCAAAGCCTCTGAATATGGATACGATTCTACGAGAATACAGCCGTCATGAAAGGGTTAAACATCTTTTTTCAACTTTCTCCTCGAGATGTTTTTCTAGTATTTTGTTACATACAATGGAGAATCATAAAATTGATGCTCTATTGATTTACAATGCAGCAATTATAAATAGATGTGCTTATATGTGTGTGAAGGCATGCAATACGTGCTTATGATTCAAAACTAGAAGTATTTGAATATAGTGTGAATGTGACTTTCATATGTGAGGTTCATATTGCGGAAAAATGCCAAAAAATATTCAGGCTAATACAGTTTGAGCCTAAGTTATGTATGTTGTTTGAGCTCCCGTGTAAGCTTTTCATGTGCCAAATTAAATATTGGTAATATTTTATTGAATAAATTAACTTTTTGTACCTTATTTACCTGAGTTTCATTATGATTTTTGGATGAGGTTTGTATTTCTCTCTCTTGATTTTTGATCACATACTATATCAGTCTTTCTATTTATCAATTCTGCTCTATAATCCTGAATTATATACTTATTTTATCTCCTCATACCAAGCATGAACTTCTACTTTTGCTAGTTGACCTTAAGCCTATTTCCATTGCATGTTTAACTATGGATTCTTGTTTCTGATGCTTACTTATCCAGCGAACTTTTCTCTTCCCTATTATTGATAACGCCACCATAAACTTCCAATTGAATGGGAGTGATTGACTTGTTTGCTTGGTCTGATAAATATCATTCTGCATTCCAAAAAAAATAAGAACAAATATGTTAACTATTTTTTTTCTTATCATTTTGAGGTTAAATATATGTTGAAGTGGCAGTTGCAGTATTTGTTGGCATTTAACATGTTTCTTGCTAATCTCTCCATTTCCAATACATTTATCACTCCAATGGTGGAGTGATCAGTGGTGAAAGTGATAAGATGTTCCGATTTATGAGATGTATGTCTAGTTTAGTAGGGAAAACTTAAAGAAGTTTCAACAGCTTCTTAATTCAAGTTTCAGTTTTCAACTCACATGTTGTTGATAATGTACTCCAATAAAAGAAGGTTGTTTGATATCCCAATCCTCAACATCACAAAAGTGAGCAAACAATAAGGAAGGCCAGGCCTTTGCAAATAAGACCTTCAACACAAGGCTAAGAGTACATTCATCTTATCTCTCTGATTATGTACAGTCATGGCCAGATTATATTAGAGAGAAAATGAATATTTAAGGCCCATTAGTTTTAGATACCTGTGGAATTCTCTTGTCAACCAAAGCTAAGTTTCTTGATTGAATTATGCATAGAAGAATATTTAGAAATTAATTGCTCAAGAGATTTGAATTCCAGACATAAAAGTAAGAAAATAAATAATATATAAATTATTTTTGTAAATTTCATTTTCTTAGAGTCTGTAGAATACCAAGATTATCCTATTATAGCTTGTTATGATTGTAGTGTATTTATGTACTAGCTGAAGTGCTCATTGATTCTCAATGGGGAAAATAGAGATAAATTAAATCTAGACTTCCTATTTTTACGAAAGATAAACATTTTTCATTGGACCTTAGTTTCCAATTAATTCTTATATGAAAGGGCAGGAGATCGAATTCAACAATTAGTAATCAGGGGGACATTTTGCTTACAACCTCAAAATTTTGTTCATTTTATCAAATTTCTTGCACTTTTGAACAGAAAACAGTATTTGACAGCAAAAATAAGAATCTTTATTGAGTTTCCCTCATCTTGGTGCTTGTCTCAATTTCATCTAAATATTCTTTCTTATTTAATTTTACAAAAGAAAGAAAACCTGCAGTGAACAAAAATGGATGAGCTTGAATTCAAAAATTGTCTTGGTCATCAGGGGAACTGGTTGTTTACAACCANTCCATCAAAGTCCCACAATTCTGAATCAAAAGTAATGTTAAATGGTCAAAATAAGAATTTTCATTCCTTTGGTGCTTGTCTCAATTTTGTATGACTATTCTTTTTAATTTAATTTTTCAAAAGAAATTAAGCCTGCAAGCGGTAAATTTGAGGTTTACGTGCATTTTTTATGGAAACAGTTTTAAATGTCTGGAGTCAAACTGGTGACAGTTAGATGAATAAAAAATACCCTATTTTCTAATCTGGGAAGACATTTATAAACCTCAAAAGTTTGAAAGTCATGCAAGTTCTGGTTAGTGAATTTTAGGCAGATAAACATGCATACACACACTGAGTGTACTTTATAATAAAAGATTTTGGGTATGACATAAAATAACAGCAGGAAAAGTAACTCTTTAAATAAATTTTACCAATTGTATTATTGTGGAATACATTGTTATGATTTATTGTAATGCAGAGGAATGATGTTAATTCAAAAACTGTAATCAAGGAAGTGTTTAAAAATAAGTAAAAAACATTGCATAGGATTTAAAGAAATAGGTTTTGTCCATCCCCTGCTGGAAGTTTTGACGTGGCCATGTTTACTATATGACCTAATTTATTCTTCTTCATCTGTTTAATTTTCTGTATTTTAAATTTATTCAAATTTGGAACTATTTTTTTGACGAATATTATTTTCATGTAAGGACTTTTCTGTGTTTTCCCATCATTTGAGAAAAACTATACCCGAAAGGCTATGATAGGCAACCATCTAAGGAAGATAACTAGACTGATTAATAAGAGAGACTGTCGCCTGAGAAAATTTCTTTTTTCTATGTCTGTCTTGTCATTTTTTTAGTCTTTTCTAATAATTGGTTGTGACTGGGGCAGTGACCATTTTGTCAAGTGTCTTGTATTTAAAGAAATAAGAGGCATGCATTCAAACAATGACATTATATGGAAACATTGTTTATGTAGCTACATCAGTGATTAGCTGAGAATGTTGCTGATGCAAATATATATCAATAAACAAGTTCAAATATATTTATTTTTTAGTTTAATTATTTCGGTTTAAGAATATTTTCTGATGATGAACCATAATTGTCCTTTGCATGGGAAAACAAACTTCCTAGCATCAGGGCAATGCCGTGAAAAGATGGAAGTCTCAAAATTGAATTGGAATTAGTAAATGTGATTACATAAGTTTATGTTTTGGGGTATAGGATCTTATAAATAAGATCAGAAAACATAATTAAATATTACTACTTTAGCAAGTACCAAACTGTTGCAATTAAAAGGTGAGCATTTGCTAAGGGTACAAGAGATTAAAGTATGCTCCTGATTTTGTCCCAAAGAAACATTCTCGCTTGCCATTCAGGGCAGATTTGCCATTTATTTGCTACTCCTGATATTTTACATTGTTCCATGAATTCAATGTCTCATGATACTCCTCTAAAGTTCCTAGGTTTTCATTAAATTCATTCTGAAAGAAGGAAAGATTTGTACTTTTCTGCACAATTTTTATCAGGGAGACTACTGGTTTCAGTATTACACTGCATTCAGTTCACTTTGCCTTCTCAAATCAGAATGAAATTAAATATCACATTATCTTAGCTACCTAGGTGGATTTCATTTCTAAAAATTGTTTATTCTTATTCTGGTAGCCAAATTCTGTAGCATTGTAACTCGGATAAAAGAAATGTAGCTGCTTGCAACCTCCAATTTCAAAAACTAAATGTAAAGTAAAAAAATAATGGGTTGAGTAGGTTGCAAGCTGGTTGCTGTCTCTATTTCTCTTTTGGACAATTCTCACACTTTTAAGTTAATAGTATGTACATACATTGGAAAATTCTTCTCCATCTCAGGATATTAACTTCGTGCTTTTCTCATGTTTATGCTTGAAACAGGTTGCTTTTCAGAAGATGACTGAAGCACTTGAAGTTGCCAGAAAAGAATATCATGAAAGATTTATGGCTGAAAAGTCCAGAATTGTGAATGAACTTGGAATTCAAAATGTCCAAATGGAAAAAGCTGATCCTGAAGTGAAAACTGTTGAGCCAGAGCCGGACATCACATACCCCTTACTGAAGAGGTTAACTGAAGCAATATCGGAACTCTCCGTACAATCCTCCCATAATTCAGATGAGATTAATGGAGCATTATCCCTCAAAAGTTCAGTTTTGTAATTTTTTGTAAATAAAATATTTTCATCCTACAATTCGACGAATCCTATCCCATATCCTTTGAAATACAAAAAAAAATATGTAAATAAAAATCATCGACGTATTGCCTAAGAGAATTTACGTAAACTTTTTACTAATATATCTGGCTTGATCCATAGATGCAATAGGTCGAATTGAGTAACTTTGCGAAATCCTCGCAACAAATGGCATAATTCTTCATTATCTTTATTTCAATACCAAAATCCGGCGTTGAGTCAGCCTTTAATTTATCAATATATTCTCTGTCATCTCCTCAAACAGTACTAAGAGATTACGATGTACAAGAATTGTACTTTTGTTTCTCATTAATAGAGAAAATGTTATTTTTTATCCGAAATATTGTTTTAGTGAAAGTGTAGCCCAATTAAAAGTCGGTGTAAAACCCTAATGCAAACATTTTGTCATGAAAAAGAGACAAGAGCGCGGCACTAATAAAGTTAAGTGCGCTGTTTGAACATTAATTACGTTAATTACTTACATAGTCTTGGAAGAGAATAATTCTCATGATGTCGAGCGCATGAATCAGACAATCGCATTACCAAATTAATGGGCGGTCTACTTCAGCATGAGTTTAGGATTTCTACTGTAATTTTAATGACCATCGAGCTTTTGTATCCTCAAGGCTGAAAGAAGTCGTTGAATAAGTGTTGTTTTGTGATGGAGAAAAAAAGAGGATAATTAGTTACATACGGAGACAAATTGTTGCTGTTCTTTTGGAAATGATACGTCCAAAGGTGAGTTAAATGTACTCTTATGTTGTTACAAGTCTTACATAGAAGAGATTGACTTATATATTATACTAATGAAATCTCTCTGCTCAGAGACTCTAGGATGTATAAAATATTCGTTCGAGAATCATTAAATATTTGTTAGAGAAAAGTCCAAAGCATAAGTGAAGCCCTTTTTTACGAAAGTGTATTCGCTCTTCTTGAGCACTGCTACAAATGCATACGAGGTGATACCAAGATTGCATAATGTATAGTTAATTATTTATCTGTTTTGATTCAAATTTTTTTAGTATTGATAATACCCTTACTAGTAAATTTAAAATTAAAAAGATTTATTTCTAAATTTTTATTATACATATAACTCAATTATCAACAAAATTTGCGGCTGTCGGAGATATTCGAACTTTCAGCAGGGTAGATTACAAAGTTTAGAGAATAGTTAAAAACTCCCCGTAGTAGTGTGCTACTTCTGAGGACGACTCATGAAAATTCACGATTCTCTATCACTCCATTCTACAGATCACCCTTTGGAAAGGAAAGATCTCAAGGAAGAATGTGGTCTTGCAGAGCATGTTTTTCCGGTCGAGAGTCGACTTTTCGAACATTTTCGTATGGGCCCTAAAAGTTGCTGCTACAGAGGATAAAAGTTTATTTTAATCGAGAATAGTCATTTTCCCTCTATGGTAAGCATTTTAACTGTGCATATGTGTGCGTATCTATTCAAGCAGTTACGAATAATATTTCCAAAACCTGGTTTTTAGGGTGCAGTCAGCATGTTCTCAGCTCAAGAGATTTATCAAGAAACATTCCTTATTTATCACTCGTTCATCAAGTCAGTCTTACAAGAGATAAAAAAGGTCTTTGGTTTGGGATGTAATTAGACTTTACGCCGTTGGGTTGCAAAGAAGGGAGAGCTATTATGTGCTCTTACTGAAAGTAGTAGATATTATGAATTCTATTTTTAAGGACTACACGTACGTAGACTTCTTATTTTTTGCATGCTCGAGACATTTCTGTCAGTTTTTCGTCTAGCAGCGTAACTTACGACAATAATCAAATTGTATACGCCTAGGAAAATTTTCTTACCTCGTAGCATGTAGCAAAATAATCAACAAATGAAGCATCAAATACTATTAGCTGTATATATTCGCAGACTTCGTTGGCGTTGGGGCAGGGCATCGAGTTGTAATCATTTTCATCCCGGTTTATGCTCTGGTACAATGAAAATGCCAAATTTCGCTAGTTCTGGTTTCTATCCTGTAGCCACCGGTCCGAATCTTTTTATCGCTCCGAATATGAAGCATAGTGATTCTTTTGAATGGTCTTCTTACACGCAAATTTTTACTTACGATTTTTAGTAACGTTACATTTGATTAAATTATGGAATAAAACGAGTTATTAAAATGATGAAAGTACGAGGTAAGCTGATAAATATAAATGAAATTTCATTAAATAGTAAATTAAGGAAGTCTAACTAGAAAGTCGCGAGCAAAGTATCGCACCGGAACCGAACCGGAAACTGAGACCGAAAAAAGGTTATTTTTCCCGGATTGAAACGGAACCCGAACAAAAAAATCAAAATTCTTGAACCTGAAGAGAGAATAAGGACATATTAGTCCGTTCTGAATGTCATTTTAAATTATACAACACCATAAGCATCAATGGATGATGGATTTACTCATTTGGGTAACAGCGGCTTGAAACTGACTGAAATGAATGCTTCACATTTACATGTAACTGACGTTTTGCCATTGTTTCTTTAATGTCGTAAATTTTATTCTAAAATTTATTTAATCAAGTATGATTACAATAGGTGCATTCAATAAAATGAGTTTCGAAAGGGTGTGATGTTTTGATGTTGAAAAATAAACTGGTTTTGATAAACCAGTTTAAGGAACCGGAAAAATCCGGTTTCTCTGTGTCAAATTGAGTCGGTGCGATGCCGGAATGGTAAATATTAAGGTTCGTTGCTCTAGTCATTTTAACAAACGGTTAGGTACAGAGATAAAACTTTATTGCTCATAGTAAGAACGAAGACATATAATGTGAAGTTTCGCTTCAAGTTCAAGTATTTCAATCTTTTTTCGGGTTCGGTTTTCACTCCGGATAGCGTTTTTTATTCGTTTTTCGCTCAATTCCGTTCCGATGCTCTGGTATAGGGGTTAGTGTTAGCTAGAATTTCTGAGTACAAAGACATTCTGGTTTGATACCTTATCTCATATACTATTTCCAAATCGCCTTCAAACATGCCTTAAGGGAAACAAAGAAAACTTCTGTCAAAAGTTGCTTACCCAGATGATTTGAGAAAAATGCACGGTCATTGCCTCATCAAATGCTTTGCATTTTATTGCATGGGGTTGATAAATTCTTCGATAAGAGATGCGAGATTCATTACAGAAGAGGCAGTTGTACGAGTTCCTATTCAAAGGAAACTGGAAGGTAAGAAGTTAAGATTTTTACTGAGCATATTCAAACCCCACTTACTCACAAAAGTGTTACTGTCTGTCTGTCGCGTATCTGTCTTGCCGAATCCACTATTTTGTGCTTTCAGGCAATTGTATTTCCATAGACATGGTATTGCATTTTTATTTTTTTCCACAGCTGAGATCATTTAGCACGTAGGCCCCCACCGGAAATAGAACCCGGGACCGCCTTCGGCGAAGTCGTCTGTGTTAACCACTTGGCTATCCGGGAGCCCTATTAACATTTTGTTTCGGTTTTGTAAATTATTACTCCCCAGCGGTAACCTTTAGGAGATCCAAATCAATGTTTACTAAGCGTTAACAAAGATCGCCTGGTTAATGAGTAAACGTTTACTAAACGAAATATCAACTGAATTTATTAAGTGAAACAAGGAAATCTTCGATTTACACGATGTTCATACAAAACAAAGCACTTATTTGTGAATTTTGAAGTGATTATCGGTGGAGATGAATGATATTTTATCAGCAGTACTATTGGTGTAAATCAGTGGTAATTACTGATTTTTACTGGAGTGGCCGGAATACTCGTAACATCCGTAGGACTTACTAGACGGTAGGACTTCCGTACCTCTGCGTCAAACGGATCTTATTGGTACCTTCAAGAATGGGTTCTTAGGCAAAAATCAATAATCGAAGGATCAATATGTTCCAGCTTTTCGTAGCGTTTCCTAGTTTATAACCAAAACGAGATTAAAAGTTTAAAAATCTTTTAAGTTCGTCAATTTGAACATTTGGATAGCTACTAACTGATCGGGGCGATGAACTTCGGTAGCAGTGGTTAACGTACGCGGCGGCGAAACATGTTCGTGGGTTCGATTCCTCAAAGTGAACCATTGGCCGTGGTCGTTAGAAATTGAGAAAGTGATCCCAAAAAGGAGCGTACAATGACATTCGTGAGAATCTTCGTTGAAAACATCCCCGTCGATGAATAATTTATTAACCGTAAATATTGAAAGTATTCCTTGAGACTCCCGGTGAACGGTCTGCCGAAGGAAGTCTTCTCGAGATACGAACCGGTTGGTTTCGAGGTGGTTCTGCAACCATCCTCAGAGTGAACTCACCCTGAGGGTGGCTGCAGAGCTAGCGGCCGAAACGTCGGTATTGTACAACGAATCCACCCGGTTAGTATCCCGAGAAGACTTCCTCCAGAATTATAAGTATTATTCATCAAAAATGAAATCAAGCGTAAAAACAGCAAAGAGTTGTTCCTAAATGTAACGATAAAATTCATAAAATATTCATCAAAAGGAATAAAATTTTGAATGATGAAAAAAACCTTCACTTAAGCATCACTAGACCGGAATCGAACCCACGAACTTGCCCTTCGCTGCCACGCGCACTTAATGGTGGTGTATAGAAATGATCGAAATCGCGAATTTTCCCGCTGACCAAGGATTCCTCACGAATGAGCACACCTTCCCCCATACCTCTCCCCTCTCCCTTCCTAAAAGGGGTTTTCCATAACCCTTGAAACTTCCCCTTCCTCCCCCGCTTCTTTATTATATATGTTCCCTACTTCACTGTACCTGAAGATGCTACCTCGGTAGCGGAACCGGTCGTATCTGAGATATAGTGGAAAATTACTAAGGTTTATTCTTTCACTTATTTATTTATTGTATCCTTCTAGTTGTTGCTCATTACCATGATTATGTCGGTGTGTTTCGTTGTATCCTTCCTCTCTATTCTTTCCACGTTCTCATTATCATGACTGGATCACGTAAGATATTTTCTCTGCTATCTTTTACCGCGCCCATTCCGATTCGTACATTTTATTTCTGGAGATTCTATTCTTTGTCAGTCGTCAAGTTTTCTAGATACTGCCCAGAAATTGTTACGTATTATAAATTAGAGAGACGCACTGTTAGTCGGCGAACACTGCTGCTGAGGAGCCCAAGAGAGCTCGGCGAAATTTTGCTTGTCACTAATCAGAAGGGCAACGGCCGTGATAAATAATGAGTGATTGGAACGTGACCTCTTTCCTCAGTAGAGGTTACTATGACGGGAGCGGTGCGTGTGCTTTCTATTAAAGGCATTAGCCGAGTACTTCGTTTGTGAGGTTTTATTCGATAAAAGTGAATGCAAATATTTCTCTCCGTAGAGGAAGAGCATTTTGAAGTTGTGAATCTTGTGAATTGAATCAATGGAACAATAATTCAAATACCGGCTCCGTGTGTTATGGAATTACTCGTGACTTAAAGGAAAATACCAGGTATCTCATAGTCTAGTAGAAAAACATCCTTGAAAATCTTAATAGCTCTACTAAAGTATTAGTCGAAAAGTGGCGTTTAATTTTTGACGGTCCATCGCAATGCAAATATCCACGTTATTTACTTAATATCTAAGATATCTAAGCTGAAAAAGATACAATGCTTTTCAATTACAACAAAACTGCAGGGAAATGAAGAAGAGACTAAAGTTAATTTCATAATTCTAAGTTTTACTAATATTTTATTATTTTAACTTTCTTCCTCTTCTTCCGGAACAATTATTATGGGGTGTGATCTGTGTTATCCTTTTGTATGCAATTCTTTTGTAAGTAATTCCTTAAAAGGGTGTGTTATTTTATATATTTGAAATACTCTACTCACTGCCACCAGGTATTATACCTATTTGTACCGTTTAAATGATAATAATAATAATGTCTCACCCCCTCCGTCAGTAATACCTGAACCTTCCGCGAGGTGGGCAAGTTAACACCCTCCTTGATGGTTAACGGGCTGCGTTGTTTCTATTTTACGGCTGAACTCTGTTTTTCGATATTTAAGGTGTATTTAAAAGAACCATAATTTGATATGAAATCCTTCAATAATATATATTATTCCATAAGCCTGAAATAAGCGAGGGCAATTGGTGTAATGCCAGTTAATGTTCGTACGGAACGATCATCGTCTTCAACTGAAGTTCGGCCATTTTGGAAACATTTAAACCAGTCGAAAGTTTTTGTTTGGTCTAAAACGTCGTTTCCGAATGCTTCCTTCAACATTTTGAGTGTTTCTGCTGTAGTTTTACTGAGTTTAACACAATACAAATACCCCATTTTTTCTTTGATGCGACCATTTCAAGATTGCAAGCATAAGTGGACACAACAATAAAACACTGTTCACCAACAACTTACAACAATGAAGCTGATTGACGCACTTACTCGCAAAGAATTTACACAACTCATTAGCTGCATTTGACAGCAGCTGGTTCCCTTGACGAGCGTGATTATAATGTCGCTTTTGGAAAGCACCTCTTATATCATTTTCTCGCGTCTTTGCTCGCCACATAACATGTAATTGTAGCACTTTCCAAGGATAATTCTGGAGGGAATGAGAAATATTCCGATATAGTCATAAATTTTACACAGCAATTTGTTAATGGTAGTAATGAACGTTAAAATCACAGTAAATTTTCTTATTTTCATATAGTCCATCAACATTTCTTATCACTATAACTATATGGGTCTGAGTTTCTAGGACTTTGCAGTTTTTCTTGGTTGATACGTCTCGTACGTTTAAAAAGTATATTTAATACGAAGGGATATGTTTATGTTACGTAAAACCGTGTAATGTAGAGTTTTTGGCTCGTAGACATGGTTGCTATCCTAAGATCCGTTACTGTTACTCGAATTGCTGTATATTTTAGGATATAACCGTTAAAATCAAGAAATTAAGAAAGCTTATACTCTATAGATTCTTATTTAATCACTCATGTTTTCTGTTGAATGAGTAATACAAATTTAACAAAATTTTTTGACCCTTTGCATCTATCGCTCTGCAGAGGATAGGATATCAATAATTGGAGACATCCTCACAATGCAACAACCTTTTGCAATTAAGAACTTTGCGAATATAAAAATATCTGCCAGTGGTTGTTGGTATCATGCCGCTCTTATCTGATTTGTTAGAGCGAGAGGGGACGTTATTAAATAATGTTTCGGCATTTTTGGGATTTCAGAACCCCCCTCTGATAAAACGTGTCCCGTGGAATGTCATACCCTTTACTTAAGTATTCTACTTTTCGGTAGGTCCATGTGCCCTAATATTCCCCAATCAAAGCCCTTTCCTTCGTTACCTGGTAACTTACCCCACCCTTTATGTCATCTAACTTCTTTTGCCTCTGCCTTCCCCTCTGTCTTTTCCCTTGCATTCTACCCTCTATTACCTTCTTCAGCAATCCCTCTCCTCTCAATATCTGACCCACCCATTTCTTTTGTCGGCACTTAATTACTTCAATTAAAACTCTTTCCTCCCCAACCATTTCTAGCACCTCTATGTTTGTTTTTCTATCCACCCAGCTCACCTTCTCCATTCTACGCCACACCCACATCTCAAATGCCTCCAATCTTTTGATGTCCTCTTTTCGTAAGGTCCACGTTTCACACCCATATAGCAAAACACTCCATATCAAGGATTTTACCAATCTTTTCCTGATTCCTTTATCGAGACCCTTTGTCATTAATTCCCTTCGCTTCATAAAAGCTTCCTTGGCCAATGCTACTCTTTTTCGAACCTCATCTCCACACCTCCCATCCCAAGATAGAACACTACCCAAGTACGAGAATTTGTCCACCTGCTCTAGTTTTTCCCCATCCACCCTGATTGTTAACTTAGCCTTCTTTCCCTTAGTGAATCTCATTACTTTAGTTTTACTTACGTTTATTTTCATTCCATATTTCCTTGCTTTATCATTTAGTACATTTACTAGTATTTATGAAACCCTATTGGAATCGCACACAATAGCTTTATCATCTTGTTTTACCCTATGAGACCTAAACATCTGACCCCACCTTGTAGTGTGAGATCATTTAAAAACGCCCCGAAAATTCGATTCTGACAAACTTGGAAAGTGACTTTCTCTGATCGGCATTTTCTTTCTCTTTCAGTTTCGACCATGTGGTGGGTGATATTGATTTTCATTCTCATCCTGGCAACCCTCGTTTACTTAGACACAAGGAAGCCTTACAACTTTCCTCCAGGTTCGTACGACAAACATTTTCGTATTCATTTAGGATTTGAATAGAAATTAAAATGATTTCATTTTCTATGGTTAAATTGCGGCTTATTTCACTCCATTTTATTTGTTAATACCCGATATAGCGATAGTATTATTTTTATTGCTATCAAATAATTTATGTAATTTTGCAAGTTAATATATCGCCGTGATTCCTTAATATTTCAAAATCAAATATTAACTTTATTTGGCTGTGAAGTAATTTTATGAACAATAGCAAGCAATAACGTGCGATCTTTTTTAATTTCCGTGATGACTTATTGTGTCGAATATCGACATCTATTCTTTTTAATAACAATAATTAGAATCAATTAACCGGTCGCGGTGGCGGGGTAGTTAAAGTGCTAAGAGGTGTGATCCCAAGGTCCTGGATTCGAGTCCCGGATAATCGGATTTTTCTGGTTGGGGAATGGTTGTGTGTGTTTTCCGATTTTCCTATAAGGATTGGAGGCAGGAAGGGCATCCCGCAGTAAAAATCAGCGACTAAACCAAACTCTTCATCATTAAAAATCATAAGCCGAACTCATAAGTGATGAGAATATGGCTAATATTAATGTCAGAATCAATTAAACTCCAGTTGGTAGATCTTATTAGAAATTAATTTTATCATTTAAATCGGTATAAAAGTATTTATACCTCACTATAGTGGTTTTATGTTAATTTAATTAATGACTTCGTTACCAACGTAAAGGACCTCATTGATATGTTTTGTTTTCGTTCGTCAACTTATGGAGGTAAAATGTCTTCAACATCCAATGATACCAATTGATGTTAGAAAATCAAATACTTAACTTCTTTTCCAGAGAAGATTGTTTAAGGACATAGATCGTTCGACCTGAACCCTGTTTGCTACATCTTCGCCTAACGTCCCATAATTCACGTGGTCCCCAGTTAAAGTACGGTATTCGTGGTACAATTAGAGAAAGAAATTTCTGCAGCGTAATAGGATACACGTAAGACTTTTACTACCATTGGATTCTCATCCTCTTCGTGTATAGTTAGAAATAAAAGCAACCCGCAGTGGCTACATTTTGTCGTTTTCTCGGCGAAGGCACCGAACCGAAATTATTTTCGTTCCGGTTTAAAGAAAGCGACGAATTTCGGTTCAGTTCCGGTTTCGCGCCAGTAGTTACTGTCGAACCTGTTCGATCGGGTTACTTTCATCCCGAGCTACAAATATTATGTTCCTTTCGAAAGTTTGTTATTACGTGTACATTTTCTGATCGTATTACTTTTAATTTGATTTTAGAACGAAACTCTTGGTATAAAAATAATAAATTGTATGAATGAGGTAAGTTAACATCGGTGTTAAATTGGAGGGTTTCATGTGACCGATGCACTCGATTATTTTGGAAATGTAACTACTGTTAGAAGGCGAAGCGAATAACAGAAAGAATAACTGTTTCCGGTTTCGGTTCGAGTTCAGTGTTGTTATCTAATGGGACACCTATGCGAAATTGCCTGTCACCCTTTCTCTCAAACTTATTCATGACTTCAAATTCATTTCTTTTGAGAAACGCTGCAAAGGCAACATCCAACATCTTCGACATATTTTGTTCAAGTGCAAAGACACCCAAAAATATACACTAAAATATGAAACCAACTAACTAGACTTTAAAATATGGAACCAATTCGTTGTTTGTTTTTGCGAACCTTCTCATAGTTGCCAATTTAGCGATTTTATCACAAAAATTGGCGACTTTTTTCTTCTTTCAGCGATCTCTTTTTCTGTTTTCGCGACATCTCGGACTCTATGTAGCACGTTCAACGACGCCGTTCCTCCTCTGCTTACTACACAATACGTGTATGTTTGACTTATTTTAAATTAAAATAACATAATTTTCGGATGACGAAAGACATAATAGTCATGCATAAAATTTAATTTTTGCAATTTAAGAAAGTATACTCTATTTATAGAAGAGAATTTACTCTTAAAATTAATCTTGGAAAGTGATATTTGGTAGAACTCCATCTTCAAAAATAACATACAAT
This sequence comes from Ladona fulva, assembly GCA_000376725.2. Taxonomy (NCBI): domain Eukaryota; kingdom Metazoa; phylum Arthropoda; class Insecta; order Odonata; family Libellulidae; genus Ladona; species Ladona fulva. The sequence goes on from KZ308236.1 coordinate 1,784,004, forward strand.
GATTATATTTGTACGTTATTTTGTAGAATCGTAAGAATGAGAAGTTTCATCTTTTCATTCTTAACATTATGGAGATCTACCACAAAGCCATACCAGCAAGAATAGAAAGCTATTTTATTTTTAACTCCTTTTTAAGGAGGTTTTTTTGGATTTAAGCGACTTTTTAGCTACTTTTCATGGTGCACCTAGCGAAAATCTTTAAAAATAAATTGGCATCTATGAATTTTCATATCTTTTGGTAAGAGATGATATAACCCATCTTGTTTGTACGAGTATAATAATTCCCCTTCCCATTACCCCCAACAATATTTTTGTGCTGTAATTATTACAATTTTTTTGTATTATTCTTTCTTTCGTCTTCATCAAAATTCGCAGGTCCAAGATGGTGGCCAATAATCGGATGTCTGCCGGAGTTTACGAAGCTTCGCAGAAAACACGAACTTCGATTGTTTGTTTGGAGCGAGATCGCTGAAAAATATGGCCCGATTGTCGGCCTTCGAATAGGAAGAGGTAAAACGGTTCTGGTCTCTGGTAAGGATGCAATTACAGAAGGTCTATCGAGAGAGGAGTTTGACGCCAGGCAAGACGATTTCTTCGCCAGAGTAAGAACCGACGGGGAAAGAAGAGGTTATTATCGTATATACATTTTTTACATTGATTTCTACATATCTCTCCAAAAGTATTTCCTATGATACGGCTTCATTTACGTATGTAGTACATACGTGCAAGGCCAGAAACGCTGTCCAAGGCCTGGCTTTGTTTCTGGATTTTATTTCAGAGTACTTATCAGGATGTGAAAAATTGCCAAAAGAGGCACATTTGATCAGAGCTTTTCCCTTTCCTTCCATTCCTAAGCGTTAACCGATTTCTAAAAAGTTGCCAAAGGAGGGAGGGTTACTTAAGATTATTTTCTTATGAACTCATCTCCAATTAACCTTTAAAATGTCTTTAGTCATGATAAATGCAATCTATAAGGAAACAGAACACGGCCTTTAATACATTAAAGTTCGAGAAAGCTACAAAAAGCTATTGTTTGCAAGCAAACTAACCATTTGAGAATTCCAACCACCGGGGGTTAGGGTTCTCCCTGGTCACGCTTTGCGAGTATTGTTATCAGAATGTATTTTGGCAACTACATTGCCATCTTCAGGAGAGAAGAATAACATTAATTCTCCCCAGCTGGTTGTAATTCTCTAATTGTTAGTTTGCTCGCAAACGACTGCTTTTTGGAGCTTCTCTCAAACTCTTATGATAAATGCATTAGATGTATAGTGATCATAGAAAAAAATCACAATCAGATTATAATTCAAGCTTCTAATCAGATCCCAAGCCAATTACTAGAGATTGCTAAGACAAAAAGGGGGCCTTTGCCCTCCACCTTAGATCTACTGATGGTGCTAACTACTGTACTATATTATAATTCGATGATTTTATTTCTTCTCACAAAGGAGTCATATTTACGGATGGTCCGGTATGGAAAGAGCAGCGTAGGTTTGCTCTCAGTCATCTCAGAGATTTTGGTTTTGGGAAGAAGTCCATGGAAGCCATGATTCGTGAGGAGGCACTAGAAATGGCAACAAGGCTGGCGGAAAAAGGAAAGATAGCAGGTGATGAGGTAGTGGACGCTGAGAAAATGTACACCATCCCGGTACTGAACTCTCTATGGGCCATGATTGTGGGAGAAAGATATTCTCACGATGACAAGATTTTGTTGAAGCTCATCAAAGTAGTCGGCGATGCATCTCGCTCGTTGGCTTCAACTGATGGTTGGGTCTCACTCTATCCCATACTCCGATTCTTCTTCCCAGGATTCAAGAGATACAATGAAGTTCGCAAAAGGTTATGGAAATATTTCAGCGTAAGTGAAATAATGTTGATGCTAATGTGATGTTTGTGATCTATCATGCAGAGTTATCTATCCTAGGATTGGTTTGCATGAAGCAAAGCTTCCAACCAGTGGTGATTTTGCAATAAGGTGCGTTAGGAGATAGGTTAGGTCCTTGTCCTGTAGGAAGTCAATTAAGAATGAGGATACTATCCTTTTATCTATTATCTACTTCACCGTTCCTGACATTTAGGAAATCTGCTATGATGGTGAGGTGGCATCTTCGATGTCCCACATATGAGCAGGAGTTTAAAGCCATCTTTGATGGCACCTCCTCCAGAGTACACTGATTCCCATCATAGCCTAAGAAATAGAAGGAGAGATGGTTTTGTCAAACAAGGCCTGCTTTTTAGCAGCTTTGTGTAAACATTTATTTATTAAAAATGTAACATTATACATTATAAACATTTAATTATTAATAAATGCTTAAGCAATAAATTCAATAAAAGATCTAATAATGTAAACTGAATTTGTCATGATATCTGTAAAATTAACAAACTAAGAAATTTAACCCTTTAGCTGCGGGAAAAACGTATTTCTACGTTTGACCAGCTCTTCTTCCCAGTTCTTGTCCTTTCTCAAATTTATGGCCCTGCCTCTCAATGAGACACCCAAAGGCTCACTCTTCTGTATTGTTCTAGATTGGGAAAATCCAAGGGATTTTGCACCTCAGGGGAAACCCAAATCTTCGATTTCTGAATAGTGGATTTACGAAATTAGAAATAATTGATAAAAATCAAGATATCTGCGTAGTGTTTGGTATCAAAATGATCAGCAAAGTGCAAGGAAAGTAAATTTGGACTGCTTATTTAAAAAACTTTCTCATTAAATATATAATAAATGATACCAACCATAATTTCTAAACAATAACCACTGACAGCACCCATAGGAAAAAGGTCGACCCGGATTATAAGGGATAACTACCTGCTAGGACTTGCATGCACCTCCAGTACCCGTTACTTTTCTGTTTTAAGTTTTTCCCACAGCTAAAGGGTTAACCCTATCTAATATACCTAAAACCCAGCAAAAGTGTTGTTTGGTGTTATCCAAAAAATTTTGTGGGTTCTTCCAATCAGACCATAAAATATTTTTGTGTGGTTGGATGTTTTGTGGTAACTATTTCAAATAAGTAGAATTAGTATGCATTATAATTAATAGAAGACAGTCCTGTCTTCTGATCCTGAATGACTTCATCTTGCTTGATTGCTTCACGTATTTATCTGTAATATCATGTGGTATCCATTTTTGTTAGAGGTTTAAAAACACTCCATGAGTGACTAGTGTTCCTTTACAGACACCATGAAAAAGGAAGCTTTGTTTTTGAAATTGTATTGGATGATTCCAAGAAATCGGTAATCTGGAGCTTCCTATTTATCTCCAAATGCAGTTCTATCTGTTGATGTATGGCTTACAGAGTACTTCTAAACCTCTAATTCATTAAAATTCATGCAATTTTCTTTAAATTAAATGTGGTCATATCTTGACTTAAAGGACAGCAATTGTGTTGTGTCAGTATCGAAAATAATGATAATGTATGGAAAGTACTACTTGGAAGAAAAGGTGACTAAAATGTTACTTAATGGTATAGGTAATGAGATATTGTATTACCTCATTTAAATGTTTGTTTGCTTGCTTTATTTAACTTGGCTGGATTTTATTTGTTCACTGTTTGTTTACTATTTTTTTTGGCAATATGAGGTTCATAGCAATTCCTTACAATTTCTTTTTTTCTGTAAATAGGACACAGTGGAAGATCATGAGAAGACAATAGTTGATGGACAGCCACGTGACTTGATTGACATATATATTCAAGAAATGAAGAGAAGAAAAGGCGAAGATTCCTCATTCTCCAGTAAGAGAATAATGATAAATAATTTTGAATTATTTGATGTTAACAATTATTGGTTAATGAAATGGGAGGGATGGAAAGAGGTCCATTCTGACCAGTTTGAAAAGATTTTCATTATCTATGTGATACTGTAGCCCAGAGGTGCCAAAAATTATTACTTAGCAGGCTGGATACCACTTTACTTGGAGGTTGGCAGGCCGCAGTTATGTGTGTGCATTAAAAAATATAATATTTTGGAAATTCTTGCACTTCTCGAACTTATCATGTTAAAATATCTATGAGTTATTATCTAGGATCAATTATTCAACAATTTAGAGAAGAATATTAATGTATTATAGGCTTCAAAATAATTTATTAATCTCTTAATAATTTAACCCTTTAGCTCCTGTTGTTGTGTATACACGACAGATGTTTTCCTATGCAAAAGACCTACTGTTGTCTATCGACGATGGAGGTTTTCATATGCTAACAGCCTACTGTTGTGTATAGATGACATAGGTACAAGCTTGTTCTTCAAGGAGAAGTATAGCTTCCAGGTATATTCTTTGGCCCCTTTCTGGCTGTAATTGTGGGTTTCCTTACCATTCTCTGGACAACCGCATTGGTCTTAGGGCTAATGCGCAGGCCCTTTCACAGTATGGGGCCACAGTTAAATAAATGTAGTTGTTTTGCTAAAGAATGATTTGTTGCTCTTTCAGTAAATATATCCTTGGAGTTGAGAATCTCATATTTAGCTTGAACTTTACATTTTTTAAATGAAATTTTAGTGTTAATATTAACGTATTTAGAGAAAATAGTAGATATTTCAATATCATTATGGTAGATTGCTAAATATGTTAACATCAACAGTAGAATTTTGATTAAAAGTTGTACATCATCAGCAAAGCATGAGATTTTTGTCACAAATGACATTGGCCATGTGTGCAACAAATGATTCTTTAGCAAAATAACTGCAACAACATTTAGTTTTGCTAAGCCCCATGGTGCGTTAGGAGCCTTAAACCTCCCCAGACCCCTGCTGTGAAGGGTCCAAAAGGGTAACTAGCATCAGCAGAGATTCAGGAGGGCTTCGTGTCTGAGAGATATTTTTTCTGCCAAAGCCTCGGAATATGGATACGATTCTATGAGAATACTGCGGTCGCAAAAGGGTTAAAAATCATTTTTATTTCTTGTAGCTATCGTCCTTTTTAAAGGAGCGGATGAAAGTAGGTGGTGGGCGTCTTTTTGCCCACAGGTGGTAGTTTGCCCATCACTGCTATAATCTACTATGTCCACAGTCATGTTCCTGTCAGAATTTTCACATCCTTTTTTTCTTGGGAATATTCTTAAGTATACACATTCTTCTGCAATGGCATAGTTATTCTTTTGAAAAGGACCTGTTGTGATAGTTTGTGTGTATTGAGGTGATGGAAGAATTGGTATGGGATGAGAGTTTTATTGGAATTGAAGGAGAAGAGAAACTGAGAAAATGTCAGTACAGTCATGAGAAAAAGAGCCTCATGGAATTATGGGAATTAAAGGCAATCCTGAAAGGAGGCACAGAAGTCTCTGATGCTGAAGATTATGAGAGGACAGGACTAAGGAAATATTTGGAACAGTTTGGATAGAAACTATTTAAACTTTGGTGAAAGTAGTTATTTTTTGTTTCAGCATTTATTGGTCCATCACTTGACTCCTTAAACTTCACAATGGTATTCATTTGGAAGTATGAAACTAATTTTGAAATAATATCTTGATGTGTACTTGATCAGTATCTTGTGTCTTAGAAGGTTTATTAGCCCAAACAAACCTCTCTGAAGCCCATTCCTTTACTAGTTGTTAACTCTCCCATTATATTATCAAACAGCTTTTGGGTTTGTCTTCCCTCCTGTATTTTGACTCATATCACCACAAAAAATTACATTTTAAAATTAGGGTGCATCTTTCAGGAGGATTTAGATTTTCCAATGTGTTTATGATGATAAATCAAGAACACAGTCCCAAAACCATTGCTGTATCTTATTTACCGATGCATATTATTAATAATTAAAATAGCAGAATGTGTATTTTCAGATCTCCAACTTGTTGCTGTTGTCAAGGACTTCTTTTCTGCTGGAACAGAGACAACCAGCAACACACTGGACTTTGCAACCTTGTATCTCCTTCACCATCCAGATGTACAAGCAAAAATACATGAAGAAATAGACAGAGTGGTGGGAAGGGACAGGACTCCAACTCTAGAGGATAAGCCTAAGTATGTTTGTGGTATATGCTCCTATTAAGCTTAATTGTAGCATCTCCAGCTTTCATTCATCTTTCTTTCTATTCCATAGCCTCCCGTATTTGAATGCTGTTTTATTAGAAGTCAATAGATTTTGTAACCTTGCCCATTCTACATTGCCTCACCGTTGCACGAAGGAAACAGAATTCAGAGGTTACACCATTCCAGAAGTAAGTATTTTATTAAAAGTTAAGATTTTTATTGTTTGAATGTGGGTGTGAAACATAGAACTTTTAGGATAGGAGGCTATCAAAAGATTGGATGTGATGTAATTTTTGAAATTTTGATTGATGTGAAGTTTTGACCAACAGAAATTCTCAGCATCCCCAGTATGTTATATAATATCTTTTGGAGTAAAATTTTGTTTTTATGCTGAAATGTGCCAACTCAAAGGAAAGAATTTTTAAGTGTCTATGAAGTTATATTTGTTTCAACAACTGAATAAATTTTAGTATGAAAATAAGATAAACTTTCAGGAACCTCGGTAAGAAAAGAGTCCTCATTATAATGGGTAGTATTTTCTACAGAATATGGGAAAAATTCTTTGTTGGGGAAAAAGTTTGAAAATGGTTTCATTTTACAACTGGGCAGTGCCCTGTGTTGCAGGTTGTAATGCATAAAAGAATATTTAGAGATTTTTATTGCCATTTAACAAGTATATTCTCAGCATAAAAAATATCTTTACCTTTGGTATTAAATTTACTCTTATTTGTTACTTTTTAAATTTTTTTACTACATTTTTTCTAAATTGTAAATAGGCATAAATTAGATAGTTTTTTCTTATTTGTTTACTATGAATATTTCCTCTTTTTTCTATGAAGATATTTACGTACAAACCCATCAAAGCATCATCATAAATGATTTGAGAAAATATTTCTTATTCCATTGTTTTTCTGGTTCCAGGGCTGCATGTTAATGTTCAACCTCAGGAGTATACATATGGATCGAGATCACTGGGGAGACCCTGAAGTGTTTCGACCTGAGAGATTTTTAGTTCCTGGAGAAAATGGTGGCCCAATGAAGTTGAAAGATGAAAATTGGGTGGTCCCATTTGGGATTGGTAAGTAATTGTCGGAAACTTCTCCATCTATGAATCAGATTTTTGCTATTAGGGTGAAGATCAAGGGCAAAAGTAAATCTGAAATACATTATCTGACAGTTAGTTAAGAAGATGGATTAGAATCAAAGTTAAAATTTCATTGTTTAACACTTTCAACGCTGAGGGTAAATTTTCAATTTTTGCCGGTGACTGAAATTTATTTTTATGGTTTATTATCTTTGTATTCCTAATCATGAATTGACCAACGAAAAATAGAAAAATTTTTTTTTACTTCAACTTTTAATATTTAAATTTGGACGACAATTGTCGAAAAAAGTTTAAAAAAGAATATTGGTTAAAAATGAAAACTACGAAACACTTGACTGAAATAGAGCCTTATGAATGACTGAAAAGAGAAATGGAAGCGCTTGGAGGTGGCACTGCTTGAAGAAGGCCTTTTAAAAGAATACGGGCCGTGGACGATGATCGTCGTCACTCAGCGTTGAACGTGTTAATATGCTCATCACTCATACATACATCACTCTTCATAATTGGAACAGTCAGCTGAAGACAGCTCAAAAATCAACTGAATATCTTACACACCCTGTCTTCCTCCTCCATCTGTACATTTTACGATGCTCATACCTGTTTTTCATGGTTGATGCCTGATAAAGTATTGTTATTATTATTTTCCTTCTTACCCTTGTATCAGGAGAGACTGTGTTTTTAGATAGACAGTGTGCACTTGTTGTATAATGTGCCATCCAAACTTTTTATAAATAGATAACATCCATGATGCTAACTAGTAGTAGAGTTAGAAACTACAGAACATGACAGACAGGAAACCAGTTATTCCTAAAAATTGATTAAAAAAATATGATGAGATGATTTTATCCAAGTTTGTTATGACAATCATTTTACATCATATACCTTTCCATTGTATATTGTTCATGCTCATTTTGACAAAAATTGTACCTTGTTTGTGTAGATAACTTGCATGCTGTCCATAAAAAATTATTATATACTGGACCCTCTCCTTCCCTCTCTTCTCATTGACCTCCTCTCCAATGTAGTCAAACAAACTGTTCTCATTCAGTTCAGGGTGTCCGCTAACCTGGAAATCCTGGAAAACTCCGCGAATTTGGTGGGTAACCTGGAAAAATCTTTGTTTTATACTCTTTACAAATGATCATTCCATGGATTTTTTGTTTTGGCCTGAGTATTAGCTGAGTAAAAATTTCCTGACAGGAAGAAACATTACAATGACAGTGTTGTCATGACCAATTTACAGCTTATAGGATGTAGATGTGCACTTTTTCTCTTCATATAATGTTTTGGCAATGCAGCAAATATGCAACATGGGGTTGTATGGCAGGGGTATCTAATTTCTGTTTTATTGTGTAGAGGAACTATTTTACATTATCTCTGCCCTCTAATTTCAAGTAATGACTTTCCTGCACTTTTGAGGTATTTTAAGGCTTTCTGGTAATGAATGCAAATAGTAAGGGTTCATGCAACTGAAATGATGATGAAATTATTAATGTTAAGTGAAACCTAACATTATTTGATCTCAAAACTTTGCACCACAGGCAACTGCTTGTCTGTGTCCAGGGCTGGCCCTGATACCTAAACAATATCATAATGAACATATGAGCAGTTTGTTGCCATTTTTGTTATCTTAAGTGTCCAATAATCACCACGTCTAATATTCTGACAAAATTATACTTATTTGTGGATGTGGAACACCCTGGAAAACTGAAAATATTTCCCTGGGCTGGGTAGTGGTTATTACATTTTACCTATTTGCTATGATTTTCCACTCACATTTTTTTTCCATCTTTCTGAACATCTCCATTAATACTTTCTGAGCATATCAAGCACTGAAACCTTCTTCTGCAATGAGGAAAAATTTCCTTCACTAAACTATGGGAGATGCAAAATACTTTACCAAAAATGTCAGCAATGATCCCATGAATTAGACACCCCTCCTCTCTTTGTATTTTGCATAAATGTTTTTATGGGTCTTATGAGGATAAGCATTCAGATGAATGTGTCCCTAAATATATGCATGAAAATTGAATGGCTATCCATTAAGTATTCAAATAAATAAAACTTAATTGCCTAATCAAAATTATGACAAGAATAATTGAAGTACGTAAATAAAAATTGAATTCACGAGTCTTTTGACTTCTTGATTTAAGACATTACTGCTATAATTTCAAGTATTCATAATTTGAAAATTACTGTTTTTTATGGATCAAAAAAGTGGAGTTAGTACCAGGTAATTATCAATTTTCAGGACGTCGTCGTTGTCTTGGTGAACCACTGGCAAGGACCAGCCTTTTCATCTTCTTTTCCATAATATTACACAGACTACGCTTTTCAAATCCTCCTGGACTTCAACTTCCATCAACTCAAGGAATCAATTCAACCATTCTCAGAACTGGCCCATTCAAAGCTGTGGTACAGCCCAGATTCTAATTTTGCAATTTGATGAGGGATGTCTTCTCTAAGATTGGTTTTCCCCTGCTAATTGTGGCAACATTTATTCTGAAAAAATAAATTTTGCCATGTTAAATGCGTTCTGCTTATTGAATGTGGATTTTCTTGAGTTGTCAAACTGCAGCCAAAAGAGAAACCTGTGATATTTGTGGTAGTTTGACTATGAACCAGCATGGCTTTCAATTGGTTTGAAGGCCTATTTATACATTTGGGATCAGTTATTATGTTAGTAAAGACTACATGGTTCAAAATTAATGTTTTATATTATTAGGTCTCCCTGATATCCATGTACGTTGTGCATTTGCATTAGGTGAAAGCAGTCCTTAGTTTGATTCCCAGTTGGGGCATATATGTGCAAAATGACCTCAGCTGTCAAAGCACTTTTAAAAGTAATACAACTACATTATATGTTTGTAAAGTTGTGTGAAGGCACCTTCGTAAACTCTGATGATGTTGACTAAGGCAGTTATTTTACATTACCATATATTCGATGATAAAAGTGTGTATTTGTGCTATGTAGTATATATGTAGGTGTTATGTTGGTATTGTTATGCATTATGTTTTCTCAAAAACCCATCTCAGGGTCTAGGCCTCCTCAAGAATCTTTCACTGATTCTATCTAGCCTTAGTAACCTTTCAGATTCTTAAGTATAGGTCTAGAGATATTTATATCCTGGGACTTAAAAGTCTTTGTACTATTAATCTAGCTCATGAGCTCTAGCCTTTGTCATGCTATCTTCTCTTACAGGACTATGCATATATTCCTTTGGATACTTCTTCTCAATAGTTCTTTTCTTGCCTTGGTTATGACCTAGTTTCTGCAACATATGTGAGTTTTGGGCTATTTGTATGTTAGTAATTTTTATTCCAGTTAATGTAAGCATTCCCCTCTGGTTTTATTTTAGGCTGAGGATGGATAACTTGTGACGTGTGCTCAAAGTGGTACACATGAGAATTTTTGGCATGCATAACTGTGAAGGCATTATACTTGTTTTATTTTCTACACTTAAAAATTTAAACTACAAAATAGATAAATGTGGATTCTCTTTATTAACAACATTTGTTAAAAACTTATTTCTTCAATGCCAGCATCTGAAGCCCATCATTGACGTAATAATTTTTTGCTCCTCCTAATGCCTTACAATAGAACAATCATAATTTGGAAAACCCTGACAATCAAAGCTGGTCAACCTATGTTATATTAAAGGAAATCCAAGAGGCATAACCATTGACTTTGGCTACATGGCCTTGGTCTATTCTATATACCTCAATGAAAGAAGACTTTCTAGACTCTGCCACGTGGGAGCAACAGGGCCCTTGGGGCATGTGATTGTGGGATAACAAGATCCATTGTATAATTTAGAATTGTATTCTTTATGTACCCAAAAATTTTTAGTATAATTTTTCCAAATATCTTAACACACATGCATAATTATGGTATGCATTATTAACACTTTTAAGCAGTTTACAAAATTGTGGAGTGTGTGTAAAGAGTTGCAGTCCTGAGTCCCATGAGTGATTAACTGTAAGATTGTAAGAAAAAGAATGCTTTGAACATGGTATCATTTGAAAAAAAAATCTTGGTGTACAGGGGCTCCTGGATAGCAAAATGTTCCACATAGGTGAAAGTTGTGCCAGGTTCCATTCCCAGTGGGGGCCCATGTGCAAAATGACCTATGCTGTTGAAGCACTTTTAAGCAATAATACTACAACTGGGTGTAGATTTGGTATGATCATTTGAATTACACAAGTATATAAAAATTGGAAAATGACATCTAAGTTATTCAATCACAAAAATGGTCGAAATTATCAGTATATTCTAAAGCAAGGACCTTTAATAACAGGTTTAGTTTTATCCCGGAATGGAAATAAAAAAATTTGGATTCCATTTTTGAATTTAAAATTAAATTTTAATATAATGTAAGAAAGAAAAATATCTGGTGTAATGAGCTGACATTAAACTATGGCGTTCAACACATAATGTAATGATTTTTATTGCATATTCTAGTAAAAAAAACTAAGAAAGAGTGATGTAGCAGCATTACTGCTAGTTTGGAAAATAGGAAATAATAGCTGTGGTTAAAAGTATCATACCCTAAAATATACAAGTTAGCTACATGTATTTGCAATCAGTGCATAACACCACATTCTATAAGCCCATTTACTATTTCTGCTCTGAGACAAAATGTTGGAAGGCTCTATGGTATTTACCACTTTGCCAATCATTCAGCTTTTCAGTAAAAAAATCTACATAAAATTACAACCATAATTTCCTTGTGTCTCACATATTTTTGAGAGACTAATATAGAGAAGCAATTGAAAACCACTCTGAGGAATCAGCTGACTTTCACATCAAATATCTCTAATTTCTACTAAATGCCTTAGGAAAATAGAAAATATACCAAAGGATCATAAAGTTAGAATGGATACAGAAAAAACTTCAATGAAATAAAATATTATTTAATGATAAAAAATTTATTTTTGCATAGAAATATACATAAAAATATATTTTTATATGGCAATAAGATTATAAACCAACAAACATTTCAGATGGTTTACATAAAATAATCACAAAATTCACTGAAATGTCATTCAAAATTAAGTCTTTACATGAGAGAAGCATTAACATATATAAATTTTTAACTACTTTCTTTCAGGTTTAGAGGAGTTCTCTGAACTGGAATTAGATAATCTCAAAATTTTCCGGAGATATTCTACATCACTTTTATCCATTCTTTGTTGCAAAGCTAGATTTATTTCATCCACTAACATTTTTGAGAGTTTTGATCGCTTATCCTTTGCAAACAGACACTGGTACTCCTGTGAAAAGAAGTATGCAGAGAAAATACATTGCCACTGAGATCATGTTTGGGTGTTTAACAATCTTACATTACGCATTACTATGTGTGTAAAGTTCGAGGGAATGGGTAAGGTGGCTTAGCATGTAAAGGCTAGGGAAAATCCCAAGTAGAAAAGGATATGAAAAAGGTCTGACTGGGACTCCTAATTTGCCATTGTTGCTTTGATCATAAAGCTACCTAGCCAGAACTTTTAAACAGTTTGTTTGACTGAGTGGCATCATTAACAGCCACAACCTTATTGAGGGACCAGTCATACAAAGTGATGGAAACAACCACGAAACAGTACAGCAAACAACAGGAAATTGGGAGATCTGAGGTCAGTCAGACTTGCATCAGCCCTGTTTCTCTTTGATATTTGTAAAATTCAATTAAAGTTCTTAATTTTTTGCAGCTTCATTATTTTAACAAAATTTAATCTTAAATAATGTTCCATTTAATTTGAGATAAGCACAAAACGAAGAGAAACTGAATGAATATTGTTACTTTGATCATGTATTATTGTTTTTGATTTGAAAATACAAAAAAATTGACAATATAAACTAAAATTTTACAAAGATTTTTGGCAAAAAATGGTACATGTTACTTTGTCACCATCAAGTTGAAGAAGAAACTTAAAGATGTTTATCAATGCATAGGGAGAAAAGGGAAAAACTTTTGTAGAAAAAGATTTTTCTGTGATTCTTGTGAAATGCAGTGTTCAATGGAAATTGATTAATCAATTCACTGGAATTCTGCAAACATTTCTTGCTCAAAATTCTATAAAGACTGATATTTACAAAAATATAGGGTATGAATTATTTCTTTTTTTTCCATTAAAGATACTCAAAATTTTCACCAAAGCAACAAAAAATTCCAGATGAAGGATCTGTACAAGTGGTACACCTGGCCTTATACTCAGAGTTTAAGCATTACCAGAAAATTAAATTTGCCTACAGTAAATTTTTAATGATATAAACATGTATGTGTATAGTAAAGAGGATAGTAGTATCAAAAGTGGCTACCGTGCTTCCAAAAAGGTGTGACACCAATGTTATTTTAAAGCTACATAAGGATTTTCTTGAAATTATTTGCCCCTGAAAAATTTCTTAAAGTCCTCTATTAATTTAAAGGTTAGTAAGGTTAAAATTTTAAAGGTTAGTTAGGACTGAAGTCTTACCCATATTTCTTTAGCGGATGGAAAAGATGAAATTGCCTTCTCCCAGCAACGTGCAGCTTCCATTAAATCCTTGTTTTTAACAAGAAAATATTCTGCTTTCACGACATGGTAATAAACAGCTGATTCCTCTCTTCCCAGACCCACGCACATTTCCATTTCTTTTTCCAGATATTTATCACAATCCTCCAAGGGGTTATAATTCTCATCAATCATAGATTTCATCTGTTACAATTAGCAAAACATAATAATCATTAAATATTACCTTATGTTAGATGATAAATCATAGAGACGAAAATCAAACTACTAGCCTTAATAATATTTCCTCCCATAGGATGAAATAATGATGCTTTCTCAAAATACTTTAAAGCTTCTTTATAATCATTCATACACCAATGCAACATGTTACCCATTCCAATCAAGGCAGCAGTATGGTTTGGATCAATACTTAATACTTTATTAAATGCAACCTTAGCAAGTTCCACATTACGAAACTGTTTTGAGAGCTTAATCAAGCCAGCTCCACTCCTGAAAAGAAATGTTTAAAACTTATGAATCACTCTTATAAGGGTACCTGAGATGTAGTGAATTTATGAACAGAGGTGTGTTACAAAAGCATGAAACAATTTCACATACACACGTTAACAAAATATATTGTATACTATAATCTTCTAACACATACTTTCATCTTTCATCGACAAAATTTTGAAAAATCAATGTGTTAACATGTTCACTGTTGATCTCTCCATTTCCAATGTATTTATCACTCCAACGTTGGAGTGATTCACAGTGAATGTGACTGTGTCCTTACATGAGCTAGTTTCATTAACCCAGGAGTGATGTATCCCTAGAGGTGGAACATGATGTGTATGGGCTCAATGTAAGTTATAGACTGAATCCAGGTTGCAAGAAAATGACTGGCAACTTTAGGTTACTAAATTTATAGATTGTATGTTTGTATAAATGAATATGTGTATAACATGTATATATGTAATATATATTAGGGTTCTCCCAAGACCTGAATCTTTCGAGTACAATAAGTCTCATCATTAGATAATAATAATAAACTGACTTATGTTATCTTCAGTATGACTTACTTTTACACTACTTTTGGATCGAAAATAGTAGAGACCTGGACTTAGATGTGAGAAAGCATGCCAAAAATTTAAACTGCTGAGTTGAAGCTTTGGCTACCATTAAGAGTGCAGCTCTTCTCTAGTTGATCGAATGGTTGAGCAACTCAAAGATAAATTCATCCCTCCCTACTATGAAAATATAACCCAATAACTCCAGAATACAATTTTGCTTGTCAACACTCAGTCTGTAGCACAGATGCATTTGATGCTGGTAGCAAGTAGATGAGTTTTCAACGAGTCCATAGTAAATTCCAAGAATTACCTCGAGGGAAAAAGGTTGCTTTTGAAGGGAAATTTTAGTTGAAACAATCAATGCTTGTCCCTTCAGAGGAATATCCATAAAGCTCCATTCTCAGCAGTTTTAAATTTTTTCAGAAACTATGTTTAGGAGGATGATAGTCTTCTTCGGGCACTTTCACTGAGTTTTTGAATGCGAGAGGTGATCATCTTTAAGAGCTCTCCCCTCTGAACTTACATACCTGTTGCCTGCTATTTGATTCTCTGAGAAGGCTAACAACTTGAGCTCTATCTCCTGATGTGACTAGTGATTTATGGGAAAAATCCACTGGTGTCATAGCATAGCAGGGTTTGAGAGGATACAATGTTTTCTTATAGGCCTTTATGAGACTACCTGGTTTGTGCCATTGAAAATTCCTTATTGCTCTTGTATACAAATCTGGGTGAACCTTTTTGGCCTTTAACCTTCACCTCCCTTCCCAAAGAATTTTAATTTGCTCTCCGAGAGTCCAGTTGTAGTTGGAGGTAGAATATACCATTTAATAGCACTGAAGCAAAATAATATTTTTTTCTTCAACCTTTTGGTGCTATACTGCATCAATCACATTCAGAATTAATTCATTTCTGAAGAGATTTAGTATCCATAACGTCACAGCCAATAATTGCCCTCTAAAGAAGACAGCACTGTCCTCCCTGTGTAGTTGATACTATTTCTATTGAGGATAAAACTGAACTGAAAGCACACTCAACATGGTTTAAATGCTTGGTGCACTTTATTATTCAGAGGAGGTAGCAATGACGTTTTGCCGGAGTGATGTTATCATTATAGGCCCCTTCGTATCTCTGCTCCCAATATATTTAGAAAATATTGCCCTAGATTATTTTTTCTTAATCATTTAAAGAAACTGCTGTAAAAATTTCAACTGCATGGAATAAAATTTGTAGAAGACCAAAGTTTATCAAGATCGTATCTCAGAAATGCAGATTATGCTTCAGGACTATACACCACATTTCTGTTAAAAGTTTGGTTTTCCTGTGACCATGTGACCTTGTTCAAAGTTGTGAAGATGAGAGAGACATGAATTTCTCTAATTTATCGTGTTTTGATTTGGTTTTTTGTCGACTCCGATGAAACTAGAGACAATATTGACTATTAATACATATTATTTTAAAGACAAAGAGTTCCTATTTTGCACAATTAACAACATAATCCATTATAATGGCAAATCATAAAAGGGGAACATGTCAAAGTCAAGGTCTATACTGTTTTCAATCCAACAGTAGACCATAAATTATGAGTCGTGCATTTAATTACTTTTGGAACATTTAGTCACTTCTAATTAATGATAGGTAATTATTATACTTTTAATTTCCTATTTTATATCATCCTTTTATTTTCAGAGGATAATGAATATTGAATAATAATATTACAATTAGATTTCATCAGAATATCTTAATGTTGAAAGCAGGTCATCCCAAAGTGTACTGGAACCGTACGAATCAGAATTTAAATTTGGATTTAGAATTGCCTGCAAGCTTTTGGTCTTGTAGGTGCCCATTCCATATATAAATATGTAAAAAATCCATTCATAATGTTATTAAAGAGCACACAATTGACTGAATAGATTAACAGCAGTCTTTTCATCTAAGACACAATTCTGCCTCAAGTAGCTCTAATGATGCTTTAATACACATGAACCCCTCATACAGCAGTCATATCTCGCAATCACTCATTAGTTCATGAATTGCAATTCATTCAATGATGCAATCCATTCAATTGATGCAATTTTGCATCAATTGAATATAATCAGACTATAAACCTTTTTCACAGCAGACATACAAAAATTGCAAATTAGTACATAAGTGCAGATCCAAGCAAATGCATCAAAAGTCACCATTACTACTGTTGGATTGAAAATAGTAATACCTGGACTCAGACCCTATTGAGATCTGCCATTGTAATGAGAAATGTTATCGGTGGATAGAGCAAGTCTTTGCCTTTAAAATAATATACATTAAGAATCAATACTGATGTCCTGCTTAATCTAAGTCAACATAAACCTAATCGAAATACAGTAAATTTGCAGAGATTTGTGACACAACCATATTTACACCTTTGTGGAACAACCACCATGTGTCACAGAAAAACAAAACTTTTAGCAGAAATGTGGGGTATGGTCCTGAAGCATAATATACATTTCTGAGATCCAATCTTGATTTATTAACATTTGATAAGCCTCTGAATTACTAATCAATCTCCTTCTACACAGTTGGAATTTTTACTACTAAATGATTTAGAAAAAATAAGCAAGGGCAATTTTTCTAAATAAATTGGGAAGGGAGATGCGAGGGGGCCTATCATACTGACATTACTCTGGAAAAATGTCATCATTGCCACCTCTGAGCAAGAGAGATTTAATTAACAAGTCAACATTCTTTATAATATGTTGCATACTTAGAAAGTCAATACTACTACTCACATAGCCATAAAGGCAATGCTTAGTTACTAGAATTCAGGTGGTTCTGTTAGTGCAAGCAGTTTTATTTGTTTTAAAAACCTAAGTAGTGGATGTTTACTTTATCAGTTATATTTATTTATTTATAGAAGTAAATGCAATGAATAGTAATGGAAATTATTTCAGTTTTACCAAAAGTTTTTCCATTAACCAAAGTGATCATGAAAAGGAATTTTTGGGTGTAATGAAGGATTTTGGAATTACTCCTATATTAACAGTAATATTGTACACTATTTCATCTAGGCTCTTAATATGTAATAATTATCGTAGTAGTTTACTTTATTTTAATTATTGAAATTTATAACTATAATTTTAAATTATTTTTCTATTAGAAGAACATTTTTATCAACAACTGCGCCACTAACAATTATCCCAAATCAGGATCCATTTTCTTAGGAAATAATTTTTCTAAATGAGTAATGTTTGTGTATGCAGAGATTTACATCATTGTCAACTTCTACACTTCACTTTAAATTTCCAAAATATTTACCATATTTTCCGGCGTATAAGACGACTGGGCGTATAAGACGACCCTCAACTTTTCCAGTTAAAATATAGAATTTGTGCTATACTCTCCGTATAAGACTACCCCTTTTCCAACGTACACTACCGGTAAATAAAAAAACATCAGATTTGATTTCAATATAGAAATTTTTAATTAAAATGCTTATGACATCATGGTACTTAGCATGAAGTGTTTGTTCAGTGCGGCCACCTCTCCTCCGTCCCTCTCTCCTCCTTGCTGCCATATTCCCGGCGTATAAGACGACCCCCGACTTTTAAGAAAGATATCAGGTGCTAGGAAGTCGTCTTATACGCCGGAAAATACGGTACATATTTGTACAAGGTATTGAGGTAAATATGTGTTAAATATCAGAAAGAAGCCTGTACATACCTAACTAATGATCCTATAGTAGCATTTTCATCATTGACTGCATCTTCATACATTCTTCTAGCTTTTTTACTCATTTCCTCAGCTTCTTCTTTGTTATTCTTGAATGACTGCTGGAGAAGCATTTTGGCGATTTGCCTGTATGTATCAGCCAAATACACATAATGGATTGGAAAAGGGTCTTTCTCAATAGACCTCTCCAGAAACTTTCTCTCTTCCAAGGAAGGCATCTGTAAAAGTGAATTATATAGCTTCATGGATTAGGATACATGTAATGGCATGCACACAAAAAAGAAAGAATAAAAGCCTGACATTACTTCCCCTTTAGCACCAGGTCTGATAGTCATTTTAAAATACTGGTGCTTACCTCAGTTTTAAACCCTCAAAATTAGTGCTTGCAATCATTAACAAAAACATCTTTCACTAATATTATAATATATCAATAAAATTTTAACTTAACTACTACTGAAATACTGCTAACAACATCATAGAATCAAATTACAAGTCATTTAGATTTAAAT
Organism: Ladona fulva; assembly: GCA_000376725.2. Taxonomy (NCBI): domain Eukaryota; kingdom Metazoa; phylum Arthropoda; class Insecta; order Odonata; family Libellulidae; genus Ladona; species Ladona fulva. The sequence goes on from KZ308236.1 coordinate 1,802,855, forward strand.
GCCACAAGGGTATTGGAGATAGAGGATTGGTTTCAGAAAAAATTTGGGTAGGGTTAGGAAGGGTTTAATGGTGCTAGGCAGTATGGGGGAAATAATAAATAGGAATGAAACAAAAAAAAAAAGAATATTAAAATAGTAATTATACAAGTGTACATAAATTATAATGTTAACTAATCAAATATTAAAATAATTCCTTTATCAACACCTACAAAACAAACACAAAAGTACTAGAGATGGTTGGGGAAGAGAGGGCTTTAATCAAAGTAATTACACATCAACAGAGGAAATGGGTGGGCTAAATATTGAGAGGGGAGGGATTGCTTAAGAATGTTATTGAGGGAAGAATACAAGGGAAAAAGCAGAGGGAAAGACAGAGACAGTAGTTGTTAGACGACATAAAGGGTGGGATGAATTACTGGGAGGTGAAGGAAATGGTGATTAGTGGGTAATATTAGGGCACATGAATCCACTGAAAGGTAGAAAACTTATGATGATCAATATCCACACCAATACCATCCAAGCTGGCATGATGCAGGGGGTTTAAATGCTAATTGATGGACCTATTTCTCATTTGTCACTATCGCAAATAGTCCTAGATGTGTGATTTTTCAAAGCAATTAACAAATATTAGTTAGTGCTTGATCTGCACTCATTCTTGAAGAACCCAACTAGGATGTAGTGAAATTCCCAACACATCTTGTAATCCATAAATTTTCAGAAACACTTACTTCCTGCTAATTTATTTAGCAATTGCTAATAAACGTCTCTTTCAATTTTAATTTCTGTGTAAGAATATTATGACATCAGAATTCAGTTTTACTCCGTTAATTATATTCTTTTCATTCCTGGGTAGGTTTCTATTTCACAGCTGGTCCTAACAGTAATTACCAATGTATTTATTATTATTTCTTTGTCTTGTCCTGCTCTCTCATTTTCAAGATTTCTGTTGAGTAATTTAATATTACATTGCTTGTAGAATAATATTCAGAGTAGAAGCATATTTACATATATCAAGAGAAATTAATTTATGGAACAAAAACATATTTTTACAAATATATGAAACACTTCAATGTATAAAAATGTACTTTCAGACCAGGCTGAGGGTAATCTGGGTGGGCTAAGAAAATTTTGGATCTTTAGCTTGGCTGGGCAGTAAGACACTGAGAATTTCCTCTACTTGCTTTAAGAGAATCTTTAAATACCAATTCCAGCAACTGCAGTGCCATCCTCAGTGATCAAAGATAACAATTTTTGGACCATCTTTGCCAGGCTTCAGCAGAATAGCAAGGGAGCCAATTACCTCAATATATCCACAAGATGGGAGTGGCTTATCTCTGTATGCAGCTAGAATGATGCACAACTTCCTTACCAATTTAAATCATACAAAACAATCATTCAATTATCAGGTTGTATTTAAAAAACAAGGAACTTCATACATTCCAAAATGGGCTCAATATTGATCATTCCAGGGAAGTAGTCTTTTCCAAGGTAAACATTTCAAAGGAAAGAAATTATGGTTCCAAGACATTTGTGGTGCAATTTCTTACTCTTTTCATCAGTTTCATCAAAGAAATTTGATAACTTCAGTGTACTGTTTTCTATAATTTAAAACTACTAATTAAAAAAGGAATAATTAATAATTTGGAAATTTCCAGCAGTACTTTTAAATGAGTAAGTCAAGAAAAGTATTATCTTCCGATCGCTGCAGGACGTAAGGGGTAGCCAGAAACAACCTTCCCCAAGTATGCTGCAGGTCTTGAGTAGGCCCTAATCTATCTCAACAGGTTTAATGCATAGCTGCGTCCATTGCTCAACAATATTATAAGGAAATTAATGCGTGAGAAAGTCTGGGAATTAATGCATCTTACGCACCTGATGGTGGCTCTGATTATTTCTTATTTCTGCAAGAGTCCTTCCAGCAAGGCAATACCAAGCTCCTTTTCTGATTCCAAGTTCATCAGGATCAAGCTCTATTGCTGCTTTGATACATTTTAGCGCCTCTTGCTGTGCTTTGTTCCCAAATAGTACTAATATGCAAGCTTTAACTGCTAAAACAGCTGCTTGACACACTTGGTTCAAAACCTTAAACAACCAGTAGAAGAAACAAGTAACTAGAATACCCCATTTTGCAGTAGCAAAAATTAAATTTTCTCGGTAATTTCAAAAGAAAACACTTTTTGATTACTAATGCTGATGGTACAGTAAAGGTTTCGATTAGAATTTAAAAAAGTGCGTTGTGAAATTAATACTTTTTAGTTTTTCCAAAAATGTTATTTGAAAACTGACATGTATTTTAATTAAGAATTTAACTGTACTTTATCTTAAATTAATTATTAATGCTTCCTATTCTGAATAAGAGCTCAAAGCTATTACAAACTCATTAAGTTCTATTGGCAGGTGGAAGCTCTCTTAAAGTGTAAACAATGAAGATTTTTTAATAACAGCCATGATGACCTTATGATGAAAGCCATATAGAGTGAATGAGGAAATGCATATCTTTTTTACCTTTTATGTTTAAAACTGATCTGAAGGAGTTATTTTCCTCCCTCTTTCCATCAAATATTTAAGTGAAGAAAAAAAAAATTACACATTACAGAGGGTTGGTCTACTCACATGAAAGGATTTAATGCGGGAGAAGATTGTTCTTGCTGATTCATTATCTTCTTTTTCAACGTACAAAAACAGTTCACATGATAACAGAACATGCTCTAAGCCCTCGAGGATCTCTTTGAAGAAGTTTTCATTTTTGTTGCTAATTAAAATATCTGAACATGACTTAATCAAACTAAATACATTCTCTTCCTCATTCCTCTGAATATGCATACAGATGAGTAGCATTTGATAGCAGTACTTGTGCCAGGGACTGATATCCTCTGGTGACAATTTTTCATTAACTTTCACAAGTAAACTTGGTGCTTTAAGACTTTTACAGCATTCATTCCATGTAAAAGGACAGTATATTTCTTTTCTGTCATATCTTCTGGGCCGAGTGCCGGATTCTTGTTCTGAATTATTTTCATCTCCAGTCACTTCGGTAACTTTACTACATTCATCTCCCATATCTACAAAATCCAAAGGATAAATGAGTAGAATGTGTCTAGAGAGCTAATTATAAGCAGAAAATAACGTAAATTTAGGATGAACGCATGAGACGGCAGGAAAATAGGGATATAATTAAATATAGCAATTTTATCCGGTGTATAAATGCAAAGATAAAACAACTTAAAACTAATAAAAAATCTACAGCAGTGGCCGCATGTACACACTCTTGTCTAGTGAACTGTCTTAAAACGAACGACTCCGGTTCAGCAATTTCCTAAAAGCATAAACATTACATTAGTCAACCCGTTCCATCACATTCGATCATCGTTGTCCCTTAGAAAAGAGAAATTCACCTTTCGACCCCACCTCTTGTTTCTCAATTTACGTTTCTATCTATTCTTCAAAATGAAATACTTTATTAAGTATTTTTAATGCTATAAAATGTTCATAAGTACGAATGAGCATCAGTGGTAGCTTTAGTAAGATGAGAACATTGTTGGATTACGCTAAAGATTTGGCGTCTAAATCATACCTTCCATGGCAAAATATTCCACTTGCTTAACAATTATAGGCGTGCCAAAAAGTAAATGTAGAAAATTCAATGTGTATAGCTCAGTAACAGAAAACCGTGATTTCATCAGCTGAAATAGAAACTACCGATTCCTCGTAGGGAAGACTACTCTGCGAAATTTCTTGTCGTTTTCCGTTTTTATTAAAACAATCTAATTTTGCGCAAGGGATTATAGAGATGAATTATTTAATGTTAGCGAGTTAGTTTCTGAAGAGTACAGTAGATAATTAAAACCAGTACGCCGGTATCTAATATGATAAGGTGCATCCTTGAATATAGTACGATCTTTGATCATGACGCGCGATGGCGCTGCATGATTTGAATAAAAAGGGAAAGATCTGGATATTTTGAAAGCTGCAGGAGCAGTTCTAACTCATTTCGTTTTGGAATGAAAGCATACAGTTTACAATATACGTAGGATTAATAGCGAGACCTTACATACCCACTTCTTAATGAAAAATGTTTCCTCACCCAGCCTCCAGGTATCCAAATTGGAAGACCTGCCTCAATATTATGTTGGTAAGCGAGGGGGGCCAGGGAATCCCAGGTTACTAGCGGGACTACAGAGTAGAAACAGGCTAGCAAACTTGCCCTTTTTATCATAACATGAAAACGGTACAAATTTTCGTTTAGTTTCATGGTACAGTACGAGAAATGTTGGATTTTTGGATATCGACGAAGAGGGAGAACAGTTTCATTCTTCCACACTCGCGGGAAGGTGTGAGTTTCAAGTCAAATTTCAAGACTTGCAAGTTTTTAGTTTCTGTAGACTTTCCTTTACTTAATGATTATTTATGTGCAGAGTAAATGATGTGTTGTAAATTTGAAATTTAAGTCACATCGCTGATTAAGTCGTATGTACCCTTAATCGCAAATTATAAATCTTTAGAGAGGACTTTCATATTGGTGGAACATTTAGTATTACTTTTAATAACAATAAGTTTACTTTTTTTATGTAATAATTTTATACTTAAAAGTATCCGGAATGTCATCATTTTATTAATGAATAGCCATAGATTTTGTCGTTGGAAGAACCTTATTACAAAGAATGCTGGTAAATAAACATGCTTCAAAGTGAATTTTCTCTTTTAGGTCCTCTAACTGCATGTCTAAGAACGTTGAGCACACGAACGTAACTATTTCAAAAACATCTAAACAGGGATAATCTGGAGTCAAAAATTGTGGCTACACCACAATGGAAAGCCTGTATCTTACTAGGAAGTATTAGGTACTGCTTACGTTTGGTTCTAGGTGGACCTTTAAATGTATAATTTCAATGCAAAATATCTTGAATCAGACTGTACACAAAGGGTGTGATCATAATCTGCTTCATAAATATAGAACAATAGTATTTAAAATATCACTTGAAATTATAGTTTGTAAAGAACAATTACTTTTTTTTAATTGTAATCTACTTTGATTCAGCTGAGTTTGACATGCAACTACCAGGTCATAACAGGAAGTAGGTTTCATGATATATTATGGGGCCATGTCCTTGAAAACCTTCAATTACCTCATCATACCACTTTTTACGTATGTTAAGTCATGCTGTTTATTTTATATTCCAAATATAATTCCTTAGAAATAAGTAAGCTAGCAATCTTGGCATAAGAGTTTTCAAAAAATTTAAAAATAGCAAGTTCTTCTGTCTTAGGAGACCTGAATCTCGTACAGTGTTAAATATAACTTTTCTTTCACATTCCTTGTTTATGTTATTGTGTTGTTTTAGAAAACTTCCACTGAATTGAGTAGCTACCAGTAATTTATATTTTCCGTAGCTTGTTTTAATCATCCAAGCCAGGATTTCCTGAAAGATCAAAGACCATCATTGCAATCATACTAAGGCACAAATCACTGGGAAATCCTGTTAGTCTCTGCCAAAAGTAATTAAAGCTGCAAAGTTTCTTTTATAATAAACTTTTTAGCATTTACTCTTCACTTTTTGTCTAAGAGTAATCTTGAGATAGGCGAGGATTGCTCGAGTGTAATGATGATTAACTCTTGTAATTCAACACTAAGGCATTTATCAGAAATTCCAGCAGAAGTTAGTTCAAAATTATGATTCAGATGTATTTGTTTTCTTAAACGTTTCATAAATATAAGAAAGTACAAAATGCTGTGATTCCTTAACTTATGAGCTTAATATATTCCAGCTCGAAGTTTGTATCTCATAACCTAATTTCCCATTATGTCTTTTCATATTTCTTGTTTGCATCCCAAAATCATCTTTGTATTTAGAGGTTAAAATGGAGTAAAGAAAAGTTCGTTTGTTGAGGGGTTATAAGTCAATTTACTACTGTAAATTGAATTTTTCTGTGAGTATACATAGAATTAACAAATTCCCCTTTACTAACATATATAATATCTCCTGTTTTATTCAAATGACAGCTCCTTGATCAAGGGCGTAGCCAAGGGGGTGGTTTTCAGGGTTCAACCCCCTCCTCCCATGATAAAAGTCAACAATTGATGAAAGAATGCGAGAGGATGGACTCTTGCAATTATTCCATACAGAAACTGCTGGCGATTCATAGGGTATACATGTTAAAATAAATCAGTTTATATTTTCACTAGATTTTGGAAGGAACCCAGCTAGTTACATACATTTTGGGTCAACAAGCAGGTCTGCGCTAGCTGGGAAGAATCGAAAATCAGTAATAATTACCCTTGCTGAACTGCAGGCTATACAATGTTTACTCTGTGGCTTTAACCCCCACCCCCCCCCGGATAAACCCTGGCTTAGCCCATCCTTGATAATTAAATTTCAAGGAATCAGCAGCACTTCTGATTTTTTTTGGGACTGTCTTACTGGTGGTTATCATCATTACAGTGGGATTCTATAACTCCTTTTCCCACAAGAACATATCCTAAAATATACATGTTAGATGAAGTGAAAAATCTACTTAATTTCTACCACAATTTCCTCAAATCTCATAAAAATGTAGGGGAGCAAATGAAAACCTCTCAGAGTAATCAACTGACTTTTATACCACATATCTTTAAATTCAAGTCCATGCTAAAGAATAGAGAAAATATTCTCAGGAATCATTAAGTGAGAATGGATTCAGAAGAAAACCTTCAGTAAATTTTATTTAATGATAATACATTTTTTTCATAGAAAGATATATCAAAATATACTTTTATGAGACTTCCACATACAAAAAAAATTCAGATGGTTTACATAAAGTAACATATGGTTATTTATTCCTGAATTAAGTAATCTAAAATATTCTTGAGATATTCAGCATCCTTTTGGTCCATTCTTTTTTTCAGTGCAAGTTTTATTTCATCCAGTAATATTTCTGAGAATTTGGATTGCTTGTCCTTTAGAAACAAACACTGGTACTCCTGAGAAAATAATCATGCAGAGAAAATATAGTCATGGCATCACTGCTGAGATCATGTTAAAACAATACACTATCATACCATTAGGTTCCACCAAAAAATACGCAAATTACAACTCATCATATTTTAGAGGATATGCAATATTATGTACAACAAACTCTCACAGAGCAAGAAGTTATGTTCCTTGACTTAGCTGCGTGACGTGAAATCACAGTATGGGGAATATAGTTTAGTTCCTCAACCTCAAGATCCAAGTATTTATTTGTCATAACATTTTCCTAACCAACAATATACCCACCTATAAAAATGATTTCATAATCATAAAGGAATAATTTTGTGATAAGATTTTATGATAAATTGTTTGTTCAATTTGGTTTTGAGAAAAAAAGCTTCCAATTCTACAAAAGTATTATGAATGTATTTTTACCTGTTTTTAATCACTTTATAAGGAAAAATGGAGCTTATCTCTACAGGTGTCACTGCCTTTAGTGTAATGACACACAAAATTGTGTAAAGACTGCGGCACAATTTGCACTTGTGCCCAAAGAGTTGGAATGAAAAATCAAAACCAGTTGCTGTTGCCAATGGCACCATTAGTTCTAAAAAATGATTTTGGGATTAATCAGGATTGCTAGGGTGCTTGACCAATTCGACACAGACCTGAAATTGTAGATCTCGTGACAAAACAAGTTAAGACAGTATCTTAGGCAGATGAGGTTGCAGGTCCTAATTTGCATTAGGAAGGCACTCAGTAGCGTACTTCACAGATAAGCCTAGTCCAAGTCAGAAAATAGGGGGGGCAGCACTTCCTGAGCAGGAAAAAGCATCTCACATAGTGGGAATCACCCCTCAAAAGGCCCCTATCTTCTCCACTTTTCCCCCCTCTCTCTGGATGCCAAGTGCCTTCCTAACACGAATTGCTATAAACAAGGAATTGTAACCCTTTTGCTACTGTTGTCTTCTATAGACGATGGAGATTTCCTCTGCAAGCGAACGAATGTCGTGTATAGATGACGCAGGTACATTCTTATTCTTCAAGGAGAAGTATAGCTTCCAGGTATATTTCTTTGGCCCCTTTCTGGCTTTAATTGTGGGTTTCCTTACCCTTCTCCAGACAACTGCATTGGTCTTAGGGCTAATGTGCAGCCCCTTTCACAGCATGGGGCCGCGGTTAAATAAATGTTATTGTAGTTGTTTTGCTAAAAAATTATTTGTTGCTCTTTCAGTCAATATATCCTTGGAGTGGAGAATCTCATATTTTGCTTGAAGTTTACAGCTTTTAAAAGAAATTATAGCGTTAATATTAACGTATTTAGAGAAAATAGTACATATTTCAATATCATTATGGTAGATTGCTAAATATGTTAACATCAATAGTAGAGTTTTGATTAAAAGTTGTACGTCATCAGCGAAGCACGTGATTTTCATCACAAAAGACATATTGGCCATGTGTGCAACAAATGATTCTTTAGCAAAATAACTGCAACAATATTTAGTTTTGCTAACCCCCATGCTGCTTTAGGGGCCATAAACCTCCCCAGAGCCCCGCTGTGAAGGACTTAAAAGGGAAACCAGCATCAGCAGAGGTTCAGGAAGGCTTCATGTCTCAGAGATATTTTTTCTGCAAAAACCTCGGAATACGGATATGATTCTACGAGAATACCGCCGTAGGGAAAGGGTTAACTGATATGAACCAACCCTGCATAATTAGGTGGCTGATCTAGGGATTCTACAAGGGAAAGTGATTCCTTTTGAGATGCAACATTGAAGAAAGATTATTTGTTGCTTTTTTGTGAAACACACAACTTATCTAGGAATGATTATAATGTGAAATAAAAGATTAGCAAACATTTAGAGAATAATGGATAACTCAAGATGAGAAAGAAATATTTGTGCAGTAGATTTAATTGAAGAATAGGAACCAATAAAAGATTTTCTGGTAGCAAGAATAATCCTCTTCAAATTTTGGACTATATATTTCTTATAGATTTGATTGGAGTCTTTCCTAATTTGCAAACAGCTCTGGATTTTTTATTGAAACTTTCAGGGACTATTGCTGCTAAGTTAATTATACTAGAGAGTAATGTGAACTATTAACTCATTAATTATTATGAAAATTATCTATGCCTGAAACATTTCATGTAAGCCTCTGTTAATGTAAAGGTTAGTAATGAACTGAGGTCTTACCCATAATTCTTTAGAAGACAGAGAAGATGTAACTGCCTTCTTCCAGCAACGCGCTGCTTCCATTATGTCCTTGCTTTTAACAAGAAAATATTCCGCTTTCACAACCTGGTAATAAACAGTTGATTCCTCTTTTTCTAATGATATCTCCTTTTCACTTTCCATATACTTTTCACAATCCTCCAAGGGGTTATAATTCTCATTGATCATAGATTTCATCTATTATGAGTACACAAATAATAATCATTAAATACTATGAAACAGGATCATGTTACATGATAAAGCATATCGATGAAAATCAAACAGCTTGCCTGAATAATATTTCTTCCCACAGGATGAAATAATGATGCTTTTTCAAAATACTTTAAAGCTTCTTCATAATCATTCATACACCAATACATCAAGTTACCCATTCCAATCAAGGCATCTTTATTGTTTGGATCAATTTTCAATACTTTATCAAATGCAATCCTAGCAGGTTCCATACTAGAAAATTGTTTCTGGAGCTCTATCATGGCCATTCCACACCTGAAAAGAAACTTTCTTAATTTGTGAATCACTTCTTTGAGAGTACCTCAGAGGAAATCAGAGTGTCCACTATCCAGCCATCAAGAAAGAGTTATTCAGGTTACCCAGGGAAATATTTTCAGTTTTCCAGGGTGTTCCACATCTGCTATTAAGAGTAATTTTCTCCAAATATAAGACGTGGTGATCTTTAGCCACTTAAAGTACCAGAAATGTAAACAAACAGTTCATAGAATCATTATGATATTGTTTAGGAATCAGAACAGGTTCTAGACACAGACAAGCTGGTAGATAGCTCAGGGCATGAAAGTTTGAGATCAAATAATACCAGGTTTGTCTAAGTGAATTATTTCATCAGGAAAATTGTGATTTCCTTTTCATGTTTACATGCATCTTTTTCAAAAATAAACATATCATATAGTACTTCATTATTAATTATACTAGAAAATGAAAGTAAATTCAGAGAAAAATACATATGTGTAATGTTTCATTAGAATAATACCTCCGAACAATAGTTCCAGCAGTGGCATGAATAACATCATTTCAGTTCCACTGAGATAGTCCAGCTACAAACTGGGACATCAACTAACGACCAAAACCCTTCAAGTAGAAAACAAATTCTTATCATTCTCTATTCACTATTTCTCTCACCCGCAGAGAAATTAGATACCTCCGGTAACTGCGACTCCCCCACATTGCTTATTCATAATATTGCCAAAACATTATATTAAAAAAAAGTAGCACATCTGTCTTATGTGGTTTTAATTGTTCACAACAACACAGTCAATAAAACATCTCTTCCTCTCTGGAATTTTTACTGAATTAATATGCAGCCCAAAAGTAAAGTTATGGAATGATCGTTCATGAAGAGTGTAAACAGATTTTTTCAGGTTACCTGCCTAACTCCCTGATTTTTCCATAAGAACAAAATTCCAAAAAGTTTTCCAGGATTTCCAAGTAAGCAGACACCCTAGAAAAAAAATTTGTGAACAATGTGTGTACAAAAGGTATATGGCAGGTTACAGACTCGCAACTCTCAGGCAGTAGGTTTAAGGCAACCCTCTACTATGCACTGTATAGTGGTTGGAGATTTTTTTTCTGAGATAATGATGTTTAAAACCAATGCGAGATTATTGGCAGTTATTTATTTTCAATTGTTTATTAATTTATACTTTCTTCTTGATTACAAATCGTAACATAATTAAGAAAAGTAGAACTAAAAAATCGTAGTAGGTGAAACTGAAGGAAAGAACAAGAAATCTCCCCCAAAATCTCTTGGTAAAATTGCTTTTTCCCTTCTTCTGAGAAGTAGTCTAATACCCTCTTTTGAATTGGTTTTAAATTAATCAATTTTGGAATATACCTAAAGGTATGCACCATATTTCCCAGCCCATAGGATGCACTTTTTTCCTGTGAATATTTAATCTAAAATCAGACTACCTTATGGGCGAGGGTGAGAATTTTTTCTTATGTCAGAAATAGCCATGCAGTAGCAAATGTAAGGAATGCTGGGCTCTGACTTGTGAGTTCTATCTTCTAATCACCACAGAAGCCTCTCTTGCAATGTTGTGCTTTTGCTTCATTCTTCCATAAATTGATGTTCTTTTATGATTCTTGCGTTTTGTATTTCACTTGTAAGCAGTTTGCATTACATTAGCCTTGCCTTTTGATTATGATGTTGTAAGAAACTAATAGAAAGTATTTAAGATATAATTTTTTGTGAACAGAACGTAATTAGTTGTGTTTACGTTAGAGCTATACTTTATAAACTTATACAAAATGTCGCGTATGGTAGGGGGAAATGATCCTTTTATAACGTTTCTTTAAATGTCATTTAGATATTAATATTGTTGTAATTACTTGAATAATATATCATACATAGTGGTTGTATAAAATTCTGTGTCCTCTTCTATAATCCACTACCTCAGCCTTGACTCCGCTGAGCAATGCTATGCAATTATTTGTAAAGGAAAAAGCAATTATGATGACTTTGAAAAGAATTGGTAGATCATAGTAACACTAATTGCGTTTTTCTTCATGATGAAAATGCTACCTTAGTTTGATTAGTCATAGAGTTCGTTCCGCCTCCTTATTTATAAATCATAGAAGAATATAGTTACCTATTTATAAATACTTAGGTAGCCCTTCAAAAAAAATCAAACAATCCAATCCCAGCACTTCACGATAAAAGTTGAGTTCCAAATAGGACACATAGAACATAGAGTATTTTACTTTTACATAAGGAACTGATGACAATAACGATTTGGACATTCTAGCTATAGTAATATAAATAATTTTGCCCAACTTTAGCCTTGTAGCTTCCATTTGCAAAGATTTTAAGGGCACAAAGAATCTGCAGGAGTAGGAATCATACGTAAATTACATAAATATATTATTGTCTACATGTATTGCATAGCTCGTTTGCTTACGTCCCAATAAAATCAATATATAATGTAATAATACCCGTAAATAAACTGAAAATTCCAGCTCTTCTTGTCGGCTGCCCCAGCTGAGGTGTTAAGGCTTCTGTTAAATACATTACTCTGTCTTGGGGCAACGTAAATTACTTGCGAAAGTCCTCTGCTGACATAGCAAATGGATTTATAGAATCCCTAAGGGTCCTACGGCTCATTCTTTCGTTCTCCTCTTCCAAATATTAACCGTAGCAGACAGTCGGTCTGCCATGTTCGTTGTTTACATGCTAGATTCCACCTACTTTTTGTAGGTGAGAACAATTCCGGTACGAACGGAATGTAATTCCATTGTGTAATCAGAATTCTGAGTTAGAGCATACCAAATGAGATTCCGTTCGTAAAATGTGCCAAGATGGCCGACAATTCTGATCAAAACCACAATTCCGTGCATATCGGAAAGTTGGGGCATAGCACCCCAGGACTTGCATAAATAAGATTTACTATTGTACTATCACCAGGTTCGATTCCTGGTCCTGTCAGACTTTTTTAAAAGTCCATTCTTCCTTGGGATTTTACCTAAGTTGACAATATCCATAAGGTAACATCACGAAAAGTAGAATAACTTAAAATCAACTCTCATGCAGAGGACAAAGATTTTAAAAAATTACCAACTACATGAGAACAGAGAAAGATGCCAAGTTATCTACTTATACCCATACATTTAATTATTACAAAACATTATAGTACATACCTATTTAATAAGCTTATTGTAGCAGTTTCATCATTGATTGCTTCTTCATACATTTTTTTAGCCTTTTCACTCATTTCCTCAGCTTCTTCTTGATTATTCTTGAGTGAACACTGGAGAAGCATTTTGGCTATTTCCTTGTATGTATCTGCTAAGTATTCATAATGGATTAGGAAAGGGTCTTTCTGGACAGACCTCTCCAGAAGCTGTCTCTCTGTCTCCAAGGAAGGCATCTGGAAAAATGAATTAAATAGCTTTAGAGGGCAGGATAGATGAAATGTCATTAACCCATGAATGAAAACAATGGCTGACATAACTGTTCATTAAACCCAGATACTATTCTAATGGTCATTTTGATCTACTGGTATTTTAATCTTAACTTACAGGTACTTCAATTTTAAACCTTCAAAATTGATACTAGCTACCCACTGCTAAAAGAAGTTTTACTCATGTTATTAAAGATCAACTAAATCTTCAACTTAACCAGCCATGATTTGGATGCTAATCAACATCATAAGGTAAATTAAAAGTTGTGTTCATACAAATGCTGGAAGGGAATGAAAACGAGATTATTTTTTGGGTAATGCATGAAAGGTTTTAGAAGGTTAGGCCAAATGACAGAAATAATATCAAGTACTTGAACTAAAAAGGAATGCAGCTGAAGCTAATTAAATATGTGTACAAAATTATGATGAGAATTATTCAATCACAAATAATCTATAAAATGGAAAAATTTAATTCCCCTTCATTGATACCCTCTAAGCTAACAATTTGCAGGTGGCGCAATCATCAATGATCAACTAATTTTTGCTGTTTGTTACTATCATGAATTGCTCATCAAAAGGGCAATTTATATGAGAATTAGTTATTCATCTATCTTTTTCATTCTGCAATCATTTTTGGATAAGAGGGACGTATCATAACTCACAAGACATTATTCAATTTTATCCGCAATTACAACCTATAACAGAGAATGAAAACACTTCATACTTTTACACAGAGACTTTAATTCATGACTGGTTTCATAAGTGTATTTACATCTTCAGCACAGATTGTCTTTCCATAAAGTCACACCTTCGAATATCGATTTAATTAACAACCTATCATGTCCTTTCTTCCAAGGATTCCTGTTCAGCATAGCATTTTCATAATTTTGTTCAATCATAGCAATTTTTTCCAGTCAAAATATCAATTTCTGCTGGTAGATTCAGTCAGGGTCCTTTTTTCTGCATAGCACATTGTATGATAAAAGTTATGGTAGGACCCTAATATATCTCTTATGAGAAGAGTAACTCATTTCCAAAACACTCTTTATGATACCACTAATCATATATTTTTTTTTCTCCTAGCTAAATTTTGTCATTCCTTCCAGAAATATGATAGTATAGGTTACTGTAGAAGGCCAAATGCTGGTTTCATTTTGCCTTTTGACATTAATTTGTTGACTCAGAGAGATATTTTGCATAGAAAAGAAAGCCTGTGCAGTTATGAGGTTGCGTATGAAAAAAGAAGGAAGCTCACATACCGAACTTTTCTACTTACAAAGTGTATTTCTTCACAAAAAAATTTAGCTTGAAAAGCAGGATTTGCTATACATGAGGTCAGATTTTTCAGGATGTTATTTGTATTAAAATTGTAGGATACAGTCCTACAACTTTGCTGCATCTTATAAACAGGCATGTACAGTATTTAAAAAGGGCTAAATACTAAACTATGGAGAAATAGCTTTTCCCAAGCTGAAAAACTCCCAACAGAAGGAAATAAATAATATTTCCAAGAAAATTGTGGGAAAATTTCTGTTCTCTTCATCGATTTCATCCAACAAAATTTAATATCTTGTGCACTAATTTCCATAAGTTAAAATTACATATTAAAATCATTTGATTCAGGCTTTCTTTGGTGGAATTCCATTATAAGGGTAATATTTTTATTTGAAAAATAATATCCATTAAAAAAACTTATCAAATGAGAAAAATAGATTATTGGCAAAGATGTAGCAGTAATTTTAAATGAATGGTTTAAGAAAATTATGACCTTCTGACCATTTTTTATCTAGTAATATCAGAGATATTACTAGATAAAAAATACATATTTGCACTTATGATCTGTCCTAACAACATTTATGAACAATAGTTTCCATTTCTCACCAATATTATAAAGAAATTATTTTATAAGGAAAACCTGGAAAAAATACAGAAGTACCATATTGTAGCCCTGATTATTCCGAAGTTCTGCATGAATCCTCCCAGCAAGGCAATACCAAGCTCCTCTTCTGATTCCAAGTTCATCAGGATCCAGCTCTATTGCTGTTGTGATACATTTTAGTGCCTCTTGCTGTGCTGCCTTCCCAAACAGAACATATATGCAAGCTTTAACGGCCAAAACAGCTGCTTGACACACTTGGTTCAAAACCTTAAACAACCAGCAAAAGAAACAAATTATCAGAATACCCCATTTTAAAGTGGCAAAAATAAAAATTTAAAGAAAATGATACAAGGAAAGGATAATACTTTTTGATTATAAAGTCTGATCATGAAGTACATTTTGATTAAAATTCAAAGGAGTAGGAGATGGTTTGTGTAACTCCATAATGTGAAATTAAAAGGAAACCTAGAAGTTTTACCATGAATATTTATTGAAATCAGATAACTGCTATCAGCAAATAAACCCCATCCTAAGGTTGAATATGAATGCCAGTAAACGTATTTAGAAAGGAAAATTTTCAGTGAAGAAAGGAAATAGAGAAGGCCTTATTTTGGGATCTCTGCTGTTGCCAAAATTCAGCAGATATCTGTTTACACCATATAAATTAAGTCATTCCTCTTTCTGTGATGTTAAATTATGTAAAGTAATGGTATAGGTACATAGAAAATGTACTCAATATTTCATGTGGACCTCTTTGGCATCTGAACCAATGACCCTCCCTTCTAATATACATTTCATCCAAGAATAGGAGCGGAATTGTTCTTTCAAATTTTTGGATCTCATATCCTTTAAAATATATACATCCTGTTACAACCCACTTCTCCAATTCTCAATTTCTTCTTAATCTCCCTGCACTTCTGAGGTCATTCTTTTTCACTCTAACCATCAGTACTCCAATAAACTTTCCGTTTTTCATTCTCTCATCAACCATCAGGTCTTTATCCCTTTTCTATGAAAAACTTCTAATTAACAAGTATATTGCCTTCAAAAACAGTTATCAAACCAATCTAATTGATAACACTTTAACCTGCAAATGAAGAAATTTAGCTCTGAAAATCATTTTCCAGATTCCAACTGAGGCTTCCGTCTAACATGGGACAAACTTTGGTTTCCTAAATAATCCTGTGATAAAAATATCAACCTTCTCTTGAATGCTAAACTGAGATGATCTTTAAAGATTTGGCTCATACTTAGTGTTCTAGTGTAAAGATTTTTGCCCTGTTGGCCCAGGTTCAATTCTAGGACCATTCGAATGACCTAATTTTCAAATATTCGTTAGGGTATTTTCCGGTAAGGTAGAATGTTGAAATTCGTGGTATTGATAGAAGATGTAGATTCTATCGTATTCCCTTTATCGTATCATATTTAAGCATTTCATCAACATAAATGAGGAATTTGATATCAAGGAGAAATTACTGGGTTAAACCAACAAAGGGGCTTGTGTAATGAGCAGGTGTATAAATGGAAGTTATCAATGCCTATCAATAAGCTTTACTCAATTTTACACACACATACTGTATTTGATTTTGAAGTAAAGCCTCATGAATTTAGGAATCGTGTTCTTTAGCGCCTACTACAAGGAATTATTTATTCCCGTAAAGAATATACCATAAAGATACACAGAGTCAAAGTCATTGAATTTTTTACATTATAGATTATACTAGAGGATGGGATGTGGATGCTATCATAAAAGCACATGGATTTATGTTTTTCTTGCAAGGTTTTTGAGCTATTTTCTTCCTAGAAAACTGTTTTAAACTTGTTGGCACTACTTATGCGATATAAAATCCTCTACTAACTGCAGAAAATGCATTGTAAACCAGCAAAAGGTAAATAAAACATTGAAATAACTCAGGAATGGGAAGAGAGAGGGATGTAAAGATATATGGGTTTTAGCTAGAAAAGAGAATAATCCAAACAGCAGATGCCTAAAAAAAGATCAGAAGATGATGCCACTAGGTATACTGAAAAATAATTGATAGTATATGCATGGAATAATTAGGAAGATATTCTCCACTTTCAAAGCATGAATTCTTCCAGTTTCTGTACTGTGGAAAATAAGATAAGTAAGCCAGTAGATAGTGCCATTTGCATGACACTTTAGAACCTATCCACCATACAAATCAAGAGTTAAGAGTGTACATACATTTACTAGTGTTCCTATGTTACCGTATTATGGAAATCATTTACCAAGGGGCTCCTGGATAGACAAGTGGGCAATGCATTTGACTTCAGTGAAAGTGGTCCCGGGTTCGATTCCCGGTAGGGGACTACGTGCAAAATAACCTCAGCTGTCAAAGCACTTTTAACAATACTACTACTACTGCCCATTCCCGGTAGGGGACTACGTGCAAAATAACCTCAGCTGTCAAAGCACTTTTAACAATACTACTACTACTGCCCATTTTCGGTAGGGGACTACGTGCAAAATAACCTCAGCTGTCAAAGCACTTTTAACAATACTACTACTACTGCCCATTTTCTAAAACAGTTTGTCTATTCTCTATAAACATTTGTGGATAAAAACAAGGCCTTCTGTTTATTCCAAACTTATTGTTCTAAAATATATTTTCTTATACTGTTTCTGTTAAAAATATATTTCTCAGCCAAAAAAAGGGCAATTTATTGAGCATTGATATTTATGAGTATTTCTCTGAAGTAGTTTAAGTACGTAAAAAATTGCGATGGCCCAGCTGAACTGATTGTTATACCAAATGAGAGATAAAGTTAGTTGCAGTTGGAATTCATTCTCATTTCTTCCCCAAGATTATGATAAGGAAAGAGAATTTACAAATAAAATATACAAATTTTAATAATAGAAAAGGAAAACTCCAAGGTAAGAGAATCTGGTCAGAGAAAGACTGACTAGTTTATTTCCAAGTTTTGTCAGACTTTATAACCTGCATTAATTTTTCAGAATAATGAATATTTATAGTTCAGTTTATTATACAAAAACTGAAATATAATTACCAAGAATCAGATTCCTTTAAGTATGAACTAAGAAAAATTTGAATAACACAGCACAGTACAAGTTAGTGATGGGTATTACCATAGCAATGTGGAATAAAAGAGGGATTGCATGCTTTTTATACACCTAATGTTTAACATTATGATAATATCATTAAGGAAAGAAGCTATTACCTTATTAAATCGCTTTCACTATTAAATCATAATGAGTGATTAAATTACAATTTCATATTACAGACAGTTGGTCTGGTCAGTTCATGTTTACTCACATGGAAGGATTTAATGCGGGAGAAAATTCTTCTTGCTGCTTCTTTATTATCTTCTTCTATGTACAAAAACAATTCACATGATAACAGAACATGCTCTAAGCCCTCGAGGATCTCCTTGAAGAAGTTAACATTTGTGTTGTTAAGCAAAATTTCTACACATGATTTATGAATGGAAACTGCATCCTCTTTCTTCTGAATACGTATACAGAAGAGCAGTATTTGATAGCAGTACTTTTGCCAGGGACTGATATCCTCTAATGACAGTTTTTCGTTAACTTTTGCAAGTAAACTTGATGGTTTAAGATTCGCACGGCATACAGTCCATGTGAAAGGGCAAAATATTTCCTTTCTCTCATATTTTTTGGGCCGAGTGCAGGACTCTTGTTCCGACTGAGAGTCGTTCTTTCCTTTTCCAGTTTCATCAATTATGCTACATTCGTCTAATGTGCCAACAAATAAAAAAAGATGAATAAAAAACTGTAGGAACAGAAATAATTGTGATCAGTGTGACAATTTATGAGATAGAGATATAAAAATGGATAACATAAAATGGGATATGACAAGGTAAAACAATTCCTGTGCGACATACTGTAAACGTAGTTAGATTTAAACAACCGGATCAATTACTTGAACTCAAGAGTAGTGGTTGACTGGAAGCGCTCGTCTAGAAGGAACTTTTAAGTTTAGCTATATATTTCCGGAATGCTTAGACTACATTTGCACCCCGTTTTACCCCGTTCACTCGTCGCTTTTCCTTGGAAACAAGAAATGTACTAACCCAACAAATATTTCTCAACTAGTGCGTCCGTCTATCCTCCAACGAGAAATTTTTAAAGGATTTTAAATGCGACAAAATGCTCATTTTCAAGTTGAGGAAGAATCGATAATGGCTTTAATATGATGACGATTGTTGGTAGATTAAGCGAAAGATTTATCAATTATCTAACACTCACCTTCCATTGCTAACCACGCCTCTTGATGATGGATTGCCAGTGTTCCAATTAGCGAATGAAGCAACTTTAAAGTAGGGGTAGAAAATTCAGTGTCAGCTACAAAAAAAAATCGAAATAGTATTAGCCAGAATCGACAGAAAGCAACATTTTCCACGATGAAAAGCTACACAGTTGGGTTTATTGCTATTTCCGCTTCTATTTAAACATTTTTATACTTGCGGGTGAGATCTTAGAGATCAATTGTTTAAAAAATTGTAAAATATAATTCCTCTTGACCTAGCCTTGTAGTGGCCAAATTGGCAGGACTGCCGCAATGTTCTCGTGTTGGAAATCCCCGATTCCGAGCGCGACTTCTGTAATTTCTTTCCCTCTGAAATATTCCTATGGTTCCTGTAGTTTGGTGGAGTACAGGAAATTATGGCATTTCTTACGTGGAAGAAGGGAGCGAAGCAGTTTTCACAGAATGTAACTACTTCGCCCCAGTGGCGTAGCGTGCGCCATCGCCGCCCGGGGCGGAATCATAATTTGCCGCCCTTGTGACGTCATAAAAATAATGATGGTGGAAAAAAGGAATCATATGAAAGAGCGAAAAATATTATTTCAAAACCAAAATAGTATACTTAAGTTTAAAATTAGACTTTTCGGACCTTACGCGCAGCAAAATCATTAATAACATCATCAAAGTCAATTTTGTCCGTCACGTTTTTTTCGATAGATAGAATTGCTAAATCATTCAATCTTATGGAGCTCATGGTAGACCTTAAGTAATTTTTTATTAATTTTAGCTTTGAGAAGCTACGTTTACATGAAGTAACACTGATATATATGAAAGCTACGTTTACATGAAGTAACACTGATAACCAACTAAAAATATCGGTTTTTTTCGGTTCGGGTTTTCGGTTCGGTTCCGGTTCGATACCCTGCTGACCCACAGCTTTCTCTACCTGTGGACTTACCACACGGAACTGTTATTTTTAATAAAACTAAAAATTCTGATCTCATCAATCTGGTCGTGTATAGTATAGCACAAGCAAATTTTGCCGCCCTCCTAATAGAGGCGCCCGGGGCGGTCCGCCCCTCCGCCCCCCCCTCGCTACGCCACTGATCACAAGGTCGTCAAGCAAACAAACACTGGCCGCCATTACAAATTCAACGGCAAAATATAAACGACGCTATATCACCCCCCTCAGCAGAGGTATATTGTATACATAGAAAGGAAGGCACAAAAGAAAAGGCACAAAACATAAATGCAAAGAAAAAACTCAAAAATTTTTAATCACTATAAACTCAATATAGTACGTAGTTCTCCAATTTCTTGGGAAAGCGCAATCTCCTTCCAGACGCTGTTGTGATTGGTACAGGAGGTGCTGGAGGAACACTAAGTATTGAGGGTTGAGCGCTAGGTTTTTGAATCACATTCACGTCTTCTTCAACACTATCTACAGGGTCCTGACTCTCAGCACTGACTGACTGGCTTAATTTGGTCGATCACCACCACCACGCCACGCTCCCCTGTTTGCACCTTAAAAGTTTTCGGGCTTCGGCTGAGGACTCGGAGATGTCCTAAAATGCTGTGTGCCTGTCAACCTCATCAGCTGGCAGAACAGGTCACTTTGAAACTGCCTCCCCTGGTCAGTGGTAATGCAAATGGGGACACCAAAACGGGAAATCCATTCCTGGAAAAAAACCTTTGCAGTAGTTTCCGCTGAAATGTCCATGAGAGGATACACTTCAGGCCAATGGCTGAAGCGATCCACACAGGTGAGAAGGTACCAGGAACCGTTTCCGCGACAACTGAGCGCGTGACAACTGAGCGCCTGCGACAAATCAGCGCGTGACAACTGAGCGCGTCTCACAACTAAATTTAGCCTAAAAACTGTTATATTAATTTTGACAATCTGACAGATAGCATAATATGTGGAATGCTGTTATAGTGAGTTATCTCTTTGTTTAACCACGGATGACGGCAGTATTTCGTTTAAATGTCGTCGGCAGTATTTATGTCAACTCTTCGATGTATGTGATATAAATTCTTTTTACATCAACTTAAAGACC
>KZ308236.1:1852646-1863185 GCA_000376725.2 Ladona fulva
CCCTTTAGAGAAAATTCTGAAAAATTGTTAACTGTTTTGTGCCGGATTTTAACAGTTTCATCATATGTAATGTTACACAGCCTCAGTAAAAAGTTTTGACTTGTATATTATCATACATCATCTCATTCAATCATTTATCTCATCATCGATTACTATCATCATTTTAAGCCAATTTAGTTTCTAAAATCATTTATTTATTCATTATTTTATTTTCCCCACTGTCAGTGGTGAATTTCTAGGGAAGTTCTCTAATTCAATTCTTCATGTTTGAATGGTGATTTATCCTAATTAAGTAAAGCTCATTATTTCTTACCCTAACATTTATGATAATTAGATGTTGACACAAGTTGCAGTAAACTTGCAACTTTAATTGGAAAATGATATGTTACAACTACTTTGCATTGTGAACTTTCTAAAAGTGATGGACTCTTCAGTACACAGATTTTTAAAGGGTAGTTTCAATGATGACAAAAATAGATATCCCTAATTTAATTTCAGACTCTCTAACACAAAAATGGAAGTTCCAATTTTCATTTAGTCCCTGATTAACAGATTTTTACATTTTTCCAGTTGAGCTGAAACAATGAAATGCTGCAATTGCTAATTAATTTACATGAAGTCAGAGTAGTATTATTGAATTTCATGGTCAAAAGCTTCCTTTTTAAATGAAAAATGTAAATGAATGGTTATCAAGTCTTTTTGTTTGTAGTAAATGTCTCTTCTAAATACTATGCAGTAGCTTATAGCTTGTTGTTTTCATTATATTATTTTTAATGCATCCACTATTCTCTACTTTGTAGATTTTGATTGGATAACTCACTCGATAGATTTCAAATCCAATGATTAAGGCATTTTTTCTTATCTTTTTCTGGATAACGCTACTCTTCTGCATCAATCCAACAATTATGGTACAATTATTCTCTTCTGCATCTTCATCAGCATTTTCCAAAGTAACCACATACTGAGGATTGAGGTGAAAAGTCTCTGAAAAAAGTAAGTACATATGGCATTTAATGAGGTTAGGTGATTTCCTACTGAGACATTTTGCTGTAAGCCATAAAAACTCCTTTTTTGTTGTATCAAAATAATTTTAATTTATATTCATATTCATTATCTTGAATATATTAACTCATTCTGTTTTCATTAGCTTCAGTTTTACTGCTTAAAAGTAGTTTTTCATTTGAAATCACATTCTATTCAGCTCAGAGAATATTTTAAGTGCAAACATTTGTTTCTTTTTTATTTGGGCTGAATTGGTTTATATCTTATCATACATATGATTTTTAACAATGTAATTAAATTATTCATTAATGTGATTAATAATTTAATTATTTCAGTGAGGGAATAAGTTACAGAAAAAATATCACTTTCTGTGGTAGGACTAAAAAGGAGGAGGTTTAAAAATACATTTTTTGTAAAATGTTTGCATTTCATGTAAATAATTATGTATTATTAAAGTATTGTCTACTGAATTAAGCAAACCTATGCTAAATTAATTATATGTTATTAAAAGGGATAAAAATATCCTTTAAATTTTGATTGATTGATTGTAAATTAAATCATTTGCATGAATTTTTGCAGACAGTTCAACAGTATGGTCTTAAAGCAAAGCTTGTAATAATATCTATTGATCTCAGTAACTTGAAATTCCTTTATTTTTATGTTCATTTATTTAATTCATCAAAATCACCTTGATGTTTCATTTCATTTTATTATAGTTTATTATCTAAAGAATAAATCATACAAAGAGAAAGTGGCTTCACAAAATAGGGAGTTAGTGTAAGAAAGTGTTACTTAATGAACAATGACTTTCAATTTCTTATCCAATGAATTAGAGAATTTGAAGGATCTAGATAAAAACTAGCCTTTCTTTGCTCCCACTACTTCTTTATTTTCAGCATTTTGTAATTACTGCACCATACCTATATTGTTTGTGGGATACTTAACAATCATTGTGTATATTTATACATAGGGATATAAAAATGTTATTTTTTTCTGCAGTAAAGTAATTGCAAGCAATGTTTGAACCTCTCTGGTTAGCTCAACTCAAATCATGCTCATGGACTATCATAACCCACCTGGGTGGTTCAAGCATCCACCAGCAGTGATTCCTTGTACCCAGCTACCTTCAAATTGGTATGCCTCCCATCTTTTTCCAGTTATGATTGGGTTTAATTCTTTATTAAGCAAGATTGGGTCTAAATTACATATTTCAAGCCAAGAAAAATGTGACAAGAAATCATCAAATGACATCCAGAATTCTCCATCATTTTCAAATATCAAGCCTAACTTTTTCTTTTGTGATTCTCCAATCGAAAGCCACTCCTTGGATCTATAAATGTGAAGAATAATAACGCTTTTAGATGGTTGTGATGGTTTGCAAAACAATAATTAAACGTTGTAAAATAGCTGACTTTATTATTGAAACTTATGGTTTCTATTAACCATGTCATCTAATGATGAAATACTGTTATATAATATTACATATTGAGATTTCATAACTGTCAAAAATCTGGAGAAAGTAATAGTTAAGCAGTAACTGGAGGTGTTGGAAGAGAATTAGTAATAATTAAATAGGTAGAAGAATGATGTAAAAGTTAAGGATCAACTGCTGGGAATGGTGTAGGAAATTAATCGTTATTTGTAAGCATGTAAGTATATTGTAAACTAGCAAAATCTCCCTTCAAAGGTGAGGGGCATCGAATCAACTGATATAAACATGTATACCTATTATTGTTCACATCTGATCTTTCTAAACCAGAATAGATTAATTGGAAGTCTATAACAATACAGATTATTTCTTATTTATTATTCTTTTATATTTACACTTATAGTACTTATTAGTTGATTAATAACCTGAAAAGACTACAATCAAAAGGCTGCCTCAGTGTTGATAAAACTGGCCTCTCAATTTTTTTTTCTTTTCTTTCCCTGCACTATAAATTTCTAGCTGTATCCTTGCTTCCTATATTGTGTCAAGGCAATATATAAGACTCCTTTTGAGAACCCTTTTGACCAAGAACAGCTTCTTGTTTATAAGTTTGCCTCTATGATTTTTTATTGTAATTGTAAATGCTGGGATTGTAAAGGATGGCTTCTTTTCAAGAATTCTATCATTTCCTGCGCATTCTTGCAGAAAAATGCACGAGTTCAGATCCTTCAATCACTTTGACCATCAAGGGAATGGGTTGTTTACAACCACAAAATTTCATAACATTTTTTGTCTATAGCATAATAATTCCAGCTGTTATGAATTGAAAGTGGTGTTGCACAATCAAAATAAAATTTTATTCAATTTTCGTTCTGTATTTTGCAGGCTCTCTTAGGCTGTATAATTAGGCACTCTTGAGAATACTATAATTTTATTATGCTATCATATCAGGAAATACAGTAAATTATTCATGTAAAGAATTGTTTTTTACCATGAAATGAACCATTTATTTTTTTACTTTTGTTATTATGTGTATTGATGATGTTGAGATTGAAGTTTTTCTGATTGAATATTCTATTTCTATTGTTTCAAATGGTAGTCCCCTAACGAATAGCTGTTTCCACTTCTGACTTCCACTCCACCTTTTATCACCAATTAACTATAAATGAAGGTTAATCATGATGATTTTAAAGTCTTGCCACATTATGTATAATTTTTTTACTATCTACATGATTGTATGAACAGAAGTATTTACTACTTTATTGTGTACTAATTTCAATGCAATACCATGTATCAAAACCATAAGTTTTTAAATGAATTTGTAGAATACTACAAATTTCAATCTTTTACAAATTGATTGCAGAAAAAGCATGCAGTTCCATAAAGTACAGGCAAAATAGAAAATAATACTGTTCATGTTCAATTTTACTAATTTGGTTTATTTTGTGTATTTAGATCTTATGTACATGTTTAACCTTTCAGTTCACAGACCCTCAAAATACAGCCTGTTGGTCCAATCAATTTCAAAGATTTGCATGTGATCTGCACACTTAATTTTCTTGTTAGATACTGCAAGTTTTTCCTCTCTCTCATAGTAATATTAGTATCACTAGTTCTTGGTATACGACAAACATATTGATAAAATTGGATTTTAAAGTTTTCTTAATTATAATACTCCTAATCCAATATATAATCATTTCTCCTTATATGTAATTTTTATAATCATAGGAAGGTATGATAAAAGGTCTCCAGTCTTGGTTGAACACTTCTCAAGTTGTCCTTTTCTCAAAAAGTTTAGACTTGCATTACATGATAGAGGAATGTTGATGATTACATTTAATATAGAATAAAATTTTGTACCCTAAAATAGAGGCAATTGTTATAACTGAAATTGATATAATTTAATATTATGATTTACTCTACAGAATATTGATATTATTACCATAATACTAAGCCATGCTAGTATCACAGCTAGCAGTATTTTTACTGGGGAAGGTTTACTGAGGTTTTCAATGGCTTTTAGGCTACCTTCCATATTTTTCTGCCTTGGGGTAGCCAAATAAAAGGATCGAGGATGAAAGACATGAATATTGGTGCTATACTGAAGGAAAAAAGGTGAAGCAAGATATGGTGTAGTTTAATCTGCAATTTCATAGTTTTATTATTAGTTAGCGAGTAATTATATAATTTATTTTCATAATTTGTTATAATAGTATAAATGATTCAGTAGAAGAAAAGACATATTCTGAAACTATACGAGTTTTTGATTCCCTGGTGGTAATAGAGGTTATGAAGAATTACTAGAATCATATATTGATAAGTGTAATATTTTGATGGGTGACTTCAGTCCTTGGGTGGGATAAGACAACCTGAATTTAAACAAATTTTAAAACAGTTTTTATTTGGAGAAAAAGGAATGTAATGAGACATTTTACTATGGAGGGCCAATGATGAAACCAGTTCTGTATGTATGCAATAAATAACTGAAGCACTTATTTAGCTTTCCGACAAAAGAGTTTTTCCATTGCTATTTTACTTTCCCACCAGTATGAAAACATAGCAAAATAGTTGAAAATACACTAAGAAAGAGGTAAACATTGCAAGTAAAATAAGGTATGTTTATGATTTAATACTCACTTATCACTCCAAGGGCCATTCCATTCTTTATCATCTCCCCAAGGATTTCGGAGACGAATGAGGGAAGTTTTCTGAGGGCATGATATGTTACAAACCTTGGTGATGCTATATGCATGTCCCTTGACAAGTCCCTCTTCAGTAAATTCCTCTAAGTACTCAGTACACTGTCATAAAAAGGCATAATCATTCACTTCATTGTTTCATAAAAGCAAAGTAGGGTTTACCAACTTTAACCATTTCCATAATCCTTATTATCTGGATGCTAAGGATAATTCAGTTTTGCATACCAGATTATAATTATTATATTTTATGTTATCTTTGGAAGATTACATATACTCTTCCCTTTTCTTTTAATGGTAAATCTTAAATCTAAAGGCTTAAAATTGATTGATGACTCAGTAAAAATAAGTTTTCAAAGACTTCAAAAGAGATGCTCAATCAAATAATTAAAATACCAATCATATTCACAGTGCATAGGATTATTATTAAATATCCTAAAAATCAACTATGGTTACTCTCTGACTTTCAAACAGGTTATGTCCCAAACTCTTGTTCTTAAGTGGAATTGGTTGTAACGTGGATATATGCTGTGAGGTGTAGCGTAACCTACCCACAGATTGAGCTATTTCAGACTTTACCCAGAAGAACTAGATGTGCCAGGATTCGTCACTGAATTTGTTTACTATTGCCTTGTAATACCTCAATCACCATATTTGGGCATCAAGAACACACCCGAGTTTTTGGAAGCAAAAGGTTTGGTTGGTTTTATAAGCAAGAGAGTTATGTAGTTAGTTCACACCAACAACATTGGTATTTTCTATTAATTTCTCTGTGTTAGAATGAAGTGATTGCAGGTACTACAGAAAATGTATTAAGGCAGTTTATTAATCAAATTGAATTGAATCTAATCGAAAATCATAACTTAGGGAAATGAAGAGGCACTACAATGTGAGAGAATTATTTCAAGTAATAAACGGCTTCCTTGCTGCCCACAAATGTGGTAAGTATTCTTAGTGACTTCATCAGTATATGTCATCCTCTTTCTTCAAAACTTAACAATCATGCTTTAGGCCTTCATTATTGTATTGTGTCTTGTGCCTGGAGTTAAAAGTCAGTTGGAATTCAGATTGTAGGATATTTTTACAAATGTATAACTTTTTACCAAACTTTGGGACTCATGAAGATTTTAAAGTTTCATTTTGAATGCATTCCTCTATCTAATCAGTGTAGTCTTGTGACTGGGTATACAGAGCCTGCCATAGCTATACTTTCTACCTCTTCTTATTCCTGACAGTGTGGAAAAAGCACAGATGTATCCATATAAAGGACTGTAAAAACGCAAAGGTGTTTTAAAAATGTAAAATAATCACAAAATTATCCAAAGGAAATTCAAAAAGAGCAGTACACAAGAAAGAGTCCCTGTGGACTAGCTTTTCCCATGCCCATACTGAAAGTATCAGCCACTGAGGAGACAATTGTTTACTGTAGTCCTAAATCAATGACTTTCCTCATTCTTTTAATACCATCACTATTACATTTTTCTTTGGACGTTTGTAATTCGAGGACCGACTGTGTTACAAACATCCTCAATATAGAATATGCTTGGATACTTTCAATCAAAATACATCTGACATATCTTATAACAAAAGTGTTATTAAAAAATTAGTAATGTATATTAAGTATTTTCATAGCATGCATAATCATGTGAAAATTAAAAATCATTCTATAGTTCTCATCCAACTCTCATCAATATTAAGTTCAGTTATCAGCAAAAATCATTTTAAAAGGTAAAGAATTGTAGAGAAGGAAAAATACTGGAATTTTTAGAAGTTTTAGTTACACATACTGATCTACCCTTTTAATTTGGTGCCAAGCTGGTTTGAAGCTTTCTGGGCATGTTTACTGAATTTGCATGATAAGTATGCTTCACAATTTAAAGTGAGGAAAAGTTGTTTATATAGTGCAATTGTGATCAAATTTCATTTTATGATTTTTCATAGCACATATCTACAGTTACTGTTTGAATTAACAGTTGAGATCAAGAAACTGGTGATGAAGTGTGAGTGGTTGAGTAGCAACCATTTTGCAAAACAGATGTGTGTTGAGGAAGCTGTTTCTTTAATTAAAACCTGTCGTATACTCATGAGGCAGTTAACTAGGCAGAAATATTTCTATCTTCTGTCACCAGGCATGAGCAAGAAGCTCATACATTGATCTGAACTTCATCCCAGAAATAAGTGATTTTGATATCTTCTAATTTTTGGCTTTTCAACAACTCAACACAATGTATAAAGGTTTATCATCTCTGAACTTCTTCAGTGCTGGTTATCTTTTCTTGCTGTCATACTACTGATATTGATGTCATATGATGTAGTCTGCAATTAGAGGGTTAGTGTGAATGATTATAGAAAATGAATTAGGGTCCAATAGCCTGTAAAGTGCATACCTTTATCATTTTTAGTTTCCATTGTGTGTGAATGAAATTATTAAGATGATTTCCATAAGTTAATAATGTATAATGATAGTATATTTTCAAATTGGTAAATTTCTATGGTTAAAAAATTATTTTTTAGGTCTTAGGGTATATTGTAGACAACTGTTAACAAAATATAATGACTTCTTTTTGCACAAGTATCTCTTAGTGTAATTTATCATGCTGATATTGGAAAGATTTCTCAGAGTCTTTCAATTCAAAATGTCCTCTTCCAAGATTTCTATGGTTACACAGTATATACTAGCTATTTGCAGCTCATTGTTGGCTTTGCTGTTTGAAAGGCTGGGATCTCTGTTGATTTTAGACAATGCTCTCGATAGGAACAATTTCAATTGTACAGGTTTCTTTCATAAGAACTGAAACTGAATTAGTTTCTCACATACAATATAGGAATTAAAAATCATAGTTTGAAGTTGGATAATTTGTTGTTATAGTCAACTTTTACTTCTAAATGAAACATTACCTCAATTGAGCATCCCATCATAGATGACCTTTGAAAAGCTTTTAGCATAATTTCAAACAAATTAGGGGGTGCATTTCTGATGTCGAAAATTTCACATATTCCACCAGTAAGGTCTTCCATCCCTTCGCTAGTAGCTCCTCCAACTAAAGCTTCATATGATCCATAAAGTCTAAAGATAAATATACAAGATAATTAGTTTTAGAGGGTGATGTGCCTTTGAGGCTAGAATTTGGTTATTTGCTGTATAACTGGATGGTATAAAATCTGAAATACATCAGTATAAATGGGCAAGCACAGAATAACTGAAATATTATGAGAATTGTAGATGAACTTTTATTGTAGACTTTTGATTGGTGGTTGATTGATTATAAATATGAATATTCCATCAATCTTGAGAGATTTTTTCTTGAAAATAGCCACCCATGTCTCATTTGACACTGTTTAAGTAGCTTGATTACCACATAATGCAGGAATATAGGTAAGATGTAAATGTTGCATTTAGTGGGGGTAGAAATTACTCATACTTATGAACCATTCAATCAAGAGAATGAATATGAAAGTGAGAAAATGTTTCAGGAGTATAAATAGCCATTTTTGCTGGTATTTTCTAAGCCAGCACATTCACAAGAAAAGTTAATACATCACAATATTCTAGCAACATATTTATGAATGTAGACTGCATTCCTCTTTCAAAACATCCATAATGAAGGCTATATTTCAACTAAGCTATTATCAAGAGTTACCTACTTTGCATATGCTTTTTCAAGGAGTGGACTCCAAAACTCATTCTTTTGACTTGAATGCAGGTATACTAATTCACCATCCAATGTTGGTAATCTGTCATCAATGACAACATCAACCCACCGACCATAATGCCAGAATCTGAAAATAAAGTTATTTTCAACTGCTGCATATACACTTAATATTCAAATAGAATTAATAGTGTCAGATGTTTACTGTATACAAGGTGTGTAAGGTAAGTAATGAGACTGGCAACATAGCATTTGATCTTGTAACACTTGGGATGCAGGACTTAAAGGGGTGGTAGGTGAACATGTGGTACACCTTCAGTACAAGTTTGAACTTGCTAGAGTCATTTGGTTGTCCATAGCGATTTTTTTGTGAAACAGTTTTTACTAGTGTGTTCTAAAAACGAGTGGCATCGATTTCAAATAACCATGTGCTATCAGGTTTTGGTTGGACAGTGAAATGTAGACTTGGGGACAGTGAAATGGAAACTTGCAAAACTTCAGCAGGCCTATGGGGACAGTGTTTTGTCAATGGCCCAGGTTTTTCAGTGGTTTAAGGCAATTTCAGAAGGAAGAGAGCTGATTGAAGATGAACCATGCATCCATGCAACCATCCAATGAAAAAGTCGATGGAATCCAGAATATTGTGCGTTCAGATCATCAGTTGAGAGTCAGAATAATTGGAGAAGAGTTGAATTTGACCCACACCACAGTTCATCAGATTTTGATTATTGTATTAGTGATAAGAAAAATTTGTGCAAAATGGCTCCAAAAAACTTTTTGCACTTTGTCACACGGCAATTTCAATAAATGAATTTTTGGCCAATAAAAACATTCCTGTGGCTCCTCAGCCTCCTAATTTGCCTGACTTGAGTCCTTGTGCCTCTAACTACTTCCCGAGATTGAAAAATCACCTCAAGGGACCTCATGTTGGGACACTTGAAAACATTCAAATGGCTGTAACTGAACTGCTGAAGGCTATTCCAGTATCTGAGTTCCATCACTGCCATGAGGGTTCGAAGAACCATCTCCAGTACTCTAAGGCTTCCCAAGGAAGTTATTTGGAGGGATATAATATTGAATTGTAATCCTATTCGAATAAAAAAAAATTGTAAAAAATCAGTCTCATTACTCAATTTACACACCTTGTACAGTTGAACGTGTATTAGCTAGGGTTCAAGGGACTGGCAATGTTTTCATACTCATAGAGGTTAATCACTTATCCAGTTTCACACATAAAGAGGTTTCTATTAATCCAGGTCTTACAACTACTTCTCTTTCTTGCATCTTCTTGAGAGGTATTGATAATACAAAATTAGGAATGTGCAGGGATTCAAAAAATAATGAATAAAAATTTAACTAGTCCCCTGTAAAAATCTTTCTTAATTTTTTATTCAACAAAAAACTTTTTAGAGCAGTGATTTTAAAATATTGTTAGTGTTTAGTTCAATGACAGTTGATTAATCAATCATTGACGTTAATTAATTTTTTAAATAACATTAGAAGTTGGATGGTAGGAGTATTAAGAAAATCTTGCTTAATTGTTATTATTATTGTAAATTGCGTGCAATCTGCAAGTACATATTTATTAATGAATCAGGAATAACTAACGTTTATAGCACAAATGGCATAACAGTGACAAAGGTTTTTTGTTTAATAATAAATATGGAAAGAATTTTACAGGGGGTTTGTTAATTTTTTCTCTGAGAGTGTAGGTGTTAAAAAAGACTATTGTATACCATTGAAAATAAATTAATATATCTAT
>KZ308236.1:1863230-1877880 GCA_000376725.2 Ladona fulva
TAATAATTATTATTATTTCATCAATTGATAAATAACTTGTTTATAACTAGTCATAAAATTTAATGAATGAATAAAAAATTTATGGAAGACCTGCTGACTGTTTCTGCAATTTATAATTTTAATTACCATCTGCATTTGTGACAGCATATTAATAATGTAGTCTATTTTCAGTCTTAATCATCTAGATGATGGTCAATCAAGCAGTCAGTCAAATGAGTAGTTGGACAAATGAACAGTCGTTCAATCGTTTTTTGAGTGGGCATTGGTTCTTCTTCAATGGTCAATCGTTCTTTGAGTGAGCATTGGTCAAACAAGGTAGACCCTAGAAGACCATATGGAATTAGGAAAAGTGAAATTGAAAGAGTACATACACTAAACAGCTATAAAACAAATCATAAACCTTGAGAGAAATAATGGTTATCAAGAGATACTCAAACTGATGATATTCAGGTTGAGCTGGGAAACAGAAAAAAATATATTAGAGAAGGAAAAGGGAATAGAATTGGAACCAAGGAGGGCAAGGAAGATACTGATGCAGTGAAACTTTGAATTTTAAGAAAAAGCTTAAATCCAATTTCTGAATTTTGAAAAGCTCTTTGACAAATTCAAATTGGCCAATCTAATGGGAAAGTTGAAATGTGTAAGAGTTAAACTAAAAATCAAGTGTTAGATAAAAGTTTACATTTCAATTTAACAAAAGGGCCTTTAATAGTTGAAGAGAATCAGAAAAAGCATAGTAAGTGAGACGAGACTTTCCTCTACTCATGGCAATTTTTAAGAATTATTTAGACAAAATTATATAACATTATCAGAAAAGTGATAAAAGATTGTAAGTTGGTTATGAGATGGTAAAAATAATTATATATACTGGAAACAATAACTTTCAGTAAGAAAGTGGTTAGCAATCTGTAGTCATTGCACTAATTTAGTGATAATTCCTCCCTGACTTACTGTAGATCATGTAATCATATCCATCTGTAAATCCAGTGGAAATACTGAGGAATGTTCTATAAATGTTTATTAAAATTCTTAAGAAATTTATGGTAAGATCGAATTTATCAAGTAAATTCTATTACGATTATATCTGTTTCTAACATTATGAAAATATTTTGTATATTAAACCATTTAGGCCACTATCATTATCTAATCAACATATTGCAATGTTTCATGTAAACTGTTTACTTATTTTACACTTTCATGAATTTTATATCTGTAAGATTTTAATGCATCATTTCTTGATTGGTAGACATCTTTACAAAATGTTAACAGTGAATGGAAGCAACTAATACTTAGGAGTGAACCTACGTATGAGTTCTACAAAACTTCCTTCAAAATATCAATACCTGAATAAATTAAAAATGTGAAATTTCAAATTTTATTTTTGAATCACAGAAAAATCTACCACTCCAGAAGTTGTATGAATGTCATTGTCAAATCTTAGTGAATGTGGAAGAGTGTAACAGGGAGAACCTGAGATGCACATATCACAACTAAGCTTGCTAATCAATGACAAAACATGGGAATATTCTATTTCTGAGACAACCCTCATCTTTTTGTAGTGTGGATTAATGCAGCATATGACTATATGCCTTGCACTGGAACAAAATTTTGTGGAGGTAATAAACTACACTATGTCTGGCATTTTATCAAATATTCATTAAACTCTGATAAATATTGCGCATTTAAAATGTTTGTAATATCCCATAGCTGAGAAATTTCTTGAAATTTTAATATAAACTTTTACCAAATACAACATCATCATATGTAGAATCAGAAGGGCTATTTATTTTCATTATTTTATGATTATATATACAATGGTTTGTTTTCTCTGTGTGCTGTTTTTTGATGATTTTTTAAGATATTTTTCTATATAATGAATTTAAGCTTTTTCTTAAAATTTAAAGTTTCTCTCCATCAGTATCTTCCTTGACCTCCTTGGTTCCAATTCTATTCCCTTTTACTTCTCTAATATATTTTTTTCTGTTTCCAGCTCAACCTGTATATCAACGGTTTGAGTAGCTCTTGATAACCATTATTTCTCTCAAGATTTATGATTTGTTTTATAGCTATTTAGCGTATGTACTCTTTCAATTTCACTTTTCGTGATTCCATACGGTTTTCTAGGGTCTACCTTGTTTGACCAATGCTCACTCAATATCTGGTACATCTTTCTCCCTTATATTCACACTCAAATTAAGGTATATTTATCAAGTAAAGCATAGGAAGGAAAATTCTGACCTAAAATGAAAAATTCCAGCATAATTATCCACAAAACTTTGATCAACAGGAACTACTCGATGAAAGAGTTGCTTGTTTAAAGTGAGATTGGCTGCGGCAGCCACCAACCAACAGTCACCTAAAAATAACAGATTGTCAATGACCCTTAAATAGAATATAGTCTGTAAAAATACCTCTTAAGCAATGACATAGATGTAGAACAGTTTTAGTAAACAGAATTGCCGTCAGAGTTGAAACAGTAATTACCATGTACTAGGAGAGTGGTCTCCTAAAATTATCTAAGTTTGTCAGACAAAGATATGATTATTTTAATTATTACTTATATATATATATATCATCATCATCATCATCAGCCATTTTCAATCCGACGTCGGATGTAGGCCTCTCCAAGCGCTTTCCAATTCTCTCTATTCTGAGCTTCTCGTTGCCATGTTGTCCCTNTATATATATATATTACCACATATGTTGAAATTTGAAACATAACTATACATCTGTTAAAAGCCAGTGGTTGACTTGCCTACTAAATATTAAATATGAACCTCTACTGCGGAAGGTTAAAAAGGTTACTAGTAACTGAGTAAACTAGCTTGCTTTGTGCACCACTTCCACTGCTCTGGATCCACATTGCATTTATTTTCTATTTATACTCCTGTTTGTTCAGTCTATATAATATAGAGATTGTAATAATATCAATAACTAACTGAAAATAATAAGGTAGGTTACCATATTGGAAAATAGAGGGTTACTTCAGCATAGTACTTCGTCAGTATATCTTGATATTTAGTAATTTCATGAAGCAAGTCTCTAGATTTTTCAAGAGAAAAATTGGTGCCTTTGATCAATAATCGGTGTTTAAATATTAAAAAATTGTTAATACTTACCTATGTCTCCTTGTATTAAATCAAATCTGGAAAATCCTTCCACAAATAGACGAGGGTTTTCACAGATCTCCTATGCAAATGAAGTAAGAGAAAATGAAAATGTGGGTTGCCTTAAAATAATATGAATCATGAACTTTGTTACCGATTAAGCATAAAAGATCAAGTTAATAATGATAATAAAATATGGGAAGGGTGTTAGCTTATAAACTCTGTATTTAATTATCAAGAAAGCAACGTGAGGAACTATCAGATATCATGGGGTACAACTAAGCCTTTCTTGTGATACCCTAAGTTTGTCTTAAGTTTACTTTTGGTTGTTCCTGAGATTCTGAGAGTTGGCAAGCAGTAAAAATGTCTTTTCAGACGTGAAATTAAGGCAATGAAAAACTAGCTAATGGGACTTGAATGGAATTAAGCAACAGAATAGCATGGCAGAACAAAGGAACATTTTCTTGACTTAATGTTAAGAAGTGGTGCTGATGTATTTGATTTTGGGGCAAAATATTAAGTCTCAAAGCTGTGGTATGGAGGGGAAAGGATTTATCTTAAACCAAAATCGAGAAGAATATAAGAATACTTGGAAATCATTTTGTAAATACTGCTTAGGTACAATCAATACAAGATTATCTTGAAAAAGAATTACGATTAATAAATATTTTTAATAGATACCTGTATCAATTTAATATTCTCTCCGTGGTTACTGTACTAAATGCTACAAGGCATTAGAACGCAATTTACTTGAAAGTTAGCATTGAAAAAATTTCAGAAGATTTCAGAACACTGACTCACCAAGGGCCTTTTCCACTCATACTTGTATCTGGGCAAACGGTTGACGAAAAGGGACGAGGTATCTGCTGGAAAATCTGGATCTTCAAAGAGGTATCCTCCATCGAGACACTTCTGACGCAGCTGCTTGAAATCTTGTATGGAACCTCTAGACTTTATTCCTGAGCCACGCTCTCCTAGCTTTGGTACAAATGGAAACTTCAGAAATTTAATTACTAAGAGGGAATGGGTTGATCAAATATTGACAGGGAAGCAATTGCTAAAGATAGCAACTGAAGCTAGGATGAAAGGGAAGAGAAAGAGGGGAAGGCAAGATTTAGGATGATATGAAGGACAGGTAATTCGCTATCGAGAAATGAAAGAGAAGGCATTAAGTGAGGGATGTTAGGCCGAATGAACTTGCTAAAAGGTAGAAAACCTAATTACGCTTCCATTTTTGCATTGATTTTAATGTTATTAACGGCTATTATCTGTTGTCATTCATTATTTCTTGTACATACGTTTCATTATTTTCTTCATAGAAATTTCATTCTTGAACATAGCTGGACTTCAGTTCGTAATATACTCTTATTCACAATGAACGATAATTTCGAAGATCAAGACTTGCAAGAAATTACGAAGATGTTTCTAAAATTACATGAATCATTCATTTTACTTCCAGAACTACGGCAATATATCCTGTACGGATAACCCCTGGAAACTTTTAGATTTTTATATATCTCCGATTCCTAGAGAATTATTTTTTATGGAAAAACGCGGGATCGATCCAATGGTTAATAATCTATGTACCCGCAAGATGATTGCGGGCAACATTTAATTTTTTACCTGTTTAATGTGTTTAACAAATAT
Source organism: Ladona fulva (assembly GCA_000376725.2). Classification (NCBI taxonomy): domain Eukaryota; kingdom Metazoa; phylum Arthropoda; class Insecta; order Odonata; family Libellulidae; genus Ladona; species Ladona fulva. The sequence goes on from KZ308236.1 coordinate 1,867,985, forward strand.
CTATTCCATTCCTTCTTAACGAAAGTCACGGAAATAAATGTTTCTGTGTAATTTAAGGGGATAATGCCGGAAAGCAAAGGCTGGCGTGAAGTTAAGTAGCTACAGGTAGAAGCAACCGATTCTAGATGAAGTACATACGAAACATCCCGTGTTATTTTTAATCTGTTAAGGAATTCACGAATGTTATAAATCTATCTCATCAGGAAGAGCATGAAAATTATCTTTTTAAATATCCTTTGGAGAGATGCTGTCATTGCATAAATAAATATATAAATTTTAATTATATTTAATTGTTTAAGGAGGACTTATACGAGAAGGATTTCCATCACACTTGCTTCATTCGACGCCTAATAAATAAATTTTACGGTCGCATTTAATAAATTTTATTTAGCTCGAAGTGTTGGTTCGTAAGCTATGTTTTTGATGATAAAAGTTGCAGTATTTTTAATATATTCTTCTTATGGTACCCCTCCAGATTTTACATGAACATTATTTCTTATTAAATTCGCCAATTAAGAAACAAACTTAAGAAACGGGAAATGAAGTTCAAATGTAGTTCTTACGGAAGGTATTTACTGTCACCATATAAATAATTATATAAATGAATGTATCTATTCATCTGATGTTAGTAACTACCATACGGGTAAAATTCATTTTTCGGTTTGCCGCATCTTTGGAAAATTTAATAAGAAATAATTAAATTCATTTTTCGGTTTGCCGCATCTTTGGAAAATTTAATAAGAAATAATTAAATTCATTTTTCGGTTTGCCGCATCTTTGGAAAATTTAATAAGAAACAATTATCTTACGAAATCGAAAGAAAAGTTTACAGAGAATGGAGAAAAATTTAAGAGAGACTTTTATTTTTATCGTCAAATATCCGAAATCGCGAACACTGATGAAATACATGGATTTCGTGAAATTTACGAAATCAAATCGGTTTCCAAGTGATTATGGGGAATCTAAGCTCGTGTATCGAGTCGGGTATGATAATTCGTGAGCCAAAAAAGTACCTAAATAGTAAATTTAAAAATTGCTTGGACATAGATCACAGTCATATCAGGGAATATATGGCATAGGGTAGGAAATAAATATTCCTGAAGACTTAATTTAACTACTAATCTATTTAGACATCTCAATAATAACTGTAGATATGGTAGAATACTCATTTGAAGGGCATGCTACGCTTAAATTTTCCTTCACTATTTTTGATGATACACGATGATTCTCACTATAACAGAGAAGTGTAATTAATATCATCAAGCGTGACTTCGTGGAATTTTGCACACATTTTCAATGAATACTGAATAATTTCCACTGATCTGATGTCCAGACCAGAAGATGTCAACCCGTTGACGAAACTGGTCGTGAAATAAACCTGTGGTGGAAATTATTCAGTGTTCTTTCTTTGAAAATGTGAAAATAGAGAAGTAATAAAATGTTTTGCTTTGTATGTGTACGTTTCTATTCGCCACAGAAAGATGTGTGAGTGGGTTTAATTGTGGAGCAAATTGTATAGGAAACCGGCACACATACCTTATAGCAGTTCAAGCTAGGCTCACTCATTGATGCTGTGTCCTGCCGAATGATGCCTGTTCTGACAGGGAGAAAACTGACGTATTCTGCTTACGTTTAAGTTTTTTCTGTCGTGGAAGGCTCTTATCTCCCTCGTACAAAAGATTTCTTTTTATATCAATCTTAATTTATCTTAAGATGATACCCGATCAAATATAAATAGTGATGATATCGAATCAAGGTCACTTAGAAGAGGAAGATTGAATATTCCGCCAATATAGAGCAAAAAGTTTGGCCGTAAAAAAAACAATCGATGATTCATATAAAAAGTTTTGTCATTCATCGCGGAAAAAAATTCTCTGAGTTTTTCGGTTTTCCGGTTTCTGCAAACTTTTTTAACAAAACTGACAACAGGCTTCATACATGAGCATCACCATCAAAAATCATATATATGCACCCTAGGAAATATTCGAGAAGGGGAAAAAGGAAGAAAATTATGTAATTGTATATAGTGAGAGTGCCAATCATGTGGCCCAGAATTTTAATTTAGCCGTATAACTAAAAAAGTATCATCTTCAACCAATTTCGTTATGACATACATGATATGTAAAGGCTGGGATAGGAAAAAATAAACGTGGTTGCTGCAATTTCATGCTGAATACACTATGTACTGTTTAATGATTTTATAATGAAATTCTCCTCTGTACGGCATCTGGATTGTTGTTTGAATTTTCAGCAAAGATTCTCTAGCATTTGTACGTATATATGTGCAGATATAATCAATGTTATGATTTATACATATTTTTATTGGAACGTACGATACCACATTTATACTGAATATGAAGTAATAAATTAAACTAAACGTTAACTTTTCTTGTATATCCAAGAAAAAAGAGTAGATGGGGGCCTATTGAAGGGTAATTCCCGCAATGCGTAATACTTTTTCCTGCTCGGGAAGCGCTGCCTCCCCTATTTTCTGACTTGGACTAGCCCCATCTGCGCAGTAGCCCACTGAGTGAGTGCCTTCCTAACGCGAATGAGGTATAAAATTAGGCACCTCTCTATGGGTCAGGAGGAACTTTCCGCCAAGATCGAACGTATATTAAAAACAATCTTTTTACTCAAAACGTCTAATTATGTTTTTGTTTTAATAAAGCTATTTGATATAATAATATATAGCAAACTTCCTTGCGCTGCGAATCCCGCTTCTCAGTAAACTGTTTCAATCCAACACCTCGAAGGGTTTTTTACGGATTAAGTCTGAATAGTTACTCGCACAAAAATGGTGTAGTTTTCGTATGGTATGTAGATAATATCGTCTCACCAAATTTCATGTATTTATTTGGAACTCTAAAGTCTCGTTAAGGTTAAGATTCTACCTTCTCAAATCGCTGCATTGTACGTTTCTCGCATTGAGATTAGACAGACGTTACGTGGAAATCTGAGCGCCGATTCCTCGAAGCGATAACTCTTCCAATATTTGCGAAATCACTATAGAAGCACGCAAACGATAGGGCGAGCGAAAGAAGCTCGTGATTGAGAAAAACAGCTTTGGCGACCAACATTTCCGGGTAACATAAGGCATTCTTTGAACAGAGTTTTGGGAATTACTTTATTTCGATAAATAAGGTGTACCTCGCGAAGCTGCAAAATGTAACGCTATCGCTGAAAGTTCGTTACAAGTTTCATGAAATTCCCCTTTCGTAAATGCAGAATAAGCTGAATTTTGGCATAAAAAACAGCCCATGAAGTATCATTGGTCTGAAATTTAGAGATGGTCTGAAGTATGACTCTTTCAGAAAATTTCATCAGAGTAGAACTTTCTTACGAAGTAGACGAGAAAAATAACTGGGAATAACGTTAGAATAATAATAATAATAATAGAATAATAATAATAATAATAGAATAATAATAATAATAGACTAATAACAATAGAAATATAATAACCTTTAACCTGTGACGTTAAGCGATTCAGCGAGATGCGAAAATACTTATGTGTCTTCGTGTTCGAATTTTTTAAAAATAACCCAAGAAAAAATGATTAACGGATAACCCTTTTACCGGACAATCCACCCACGGATAATCGAGAATTAATGGTAACTGAATAAATTTGGATCTGGCTTTCCTACTTTTCCTCTTGGACAGTATACGTAAGCAATAGAACATTTGATTCAAACATTGGATAAAATTATTCTAGTTTAAGAAAAAAACTGGCGTACTGGATAGCTTGTTAATATGTTGATGTGTTTAGCTCTAATGAAGTAATTGTATGCATATTAGCTTATGTAAGGAGTCCTTTGGGCCTTAACGATCTGCACAGAATAGTTACACTAAAATACGATTTTCAGGAGAAGGGTAGATTAATTTAAGGAGTACTACTCCTACGTATTCTAGTTTAAGAAAAAAACTGGCGTACTGGATAGCTTGTTAATATGTTGATGTGTTTAGCTCTAATGAAGTAATTGTATGCATATTAGCTTATGTAAGGAGTCCTTTGGGCCTTAACGATCTGCACAGAATAGTTACACTAAAATACGATTTTCAGGAGAAGGGTAGATTAATTTAAGGAGTACTACTCCTACGTATTTGTTGAAATGCGGCCCTCCGACCGAAAAGATTGGACAACCCTGATCTAGAGTTAGGTTTCCCAGACTTACCATACCACCGCGATCTTTCTTCCATGTTAACCGCCCCAATCTAATCGCCTATTGTCACTATATAATTATTATTACTGGTACGATCAATGGAACATATTAATACATACATACATAAGTGTTCTACCTTTCGGTAGGTTCATGTACCCCGATCCTCCCCACTCATTGTCATTTTCTTTACCTGGTAACTTACACCACCATTTATGTCATCCAACAACTTTTGTCTTTGTCTTCCTCTGCTTTTCCCCTTGAATTATTCCTTCAATTCCATTCTTTATCAATCCCTCTCTTGTCAATATTCAACCCATCCCCTATGTCTACGTTTAATTATTTCAATTTAAACTCTCTCTTCCTCGACCATCTCTAGTACCCCTGTGTTTGTTTTTCTAGCAACCCAACTTACCCTTAACATATAAATACAGAAATTAAAATCTACGATGTAGGAACATCCATTTAATCACTATATGGCAATTTGCTGTTGCTTTCTTGCTGTCTAGAACCCAACATTATTGCCAGATACATAGAAAGATGATCAGTGGTATTGCCTACTTTGGGAACCTACTGCCCTAAGGCAAATCGGCCCAGAATTATAACAGGGCATTAAAATGCTCAATTTATCTTTCTAATATGCTGAATAGTTTTCTGGTGGGCCTATCGAGCTTACATAGCATCAACTGAAAGTCTGAATTCTATCTCTTTCTATTTAGAGGTGTAGATATCACCGTGGACGTCTTGTTATCAAAACAAGTGCATAGCTAGAATACGCAACAGCCATCGAAATTTCAGTTTACTTGTGGAATTTTCGAAAGACCGCAGGCTGCGAAGGGCTTGCAAAAGAACGCGTGGCCACCGCATCAGCTGACTTTCAAGTGACGTCAGGCTTTCTGCACCAAAGGAACCCAATTTTTAACGTATTCACAATGAATTGTGATGCATTTGTGTTTGTGTTAACCTTGACGTAAACAGTATGGTTCTTCTAAAGCTAGTGTTGTAATGTAATGAAAATTACAATGGAAAAGTGAACTTAGTGAAACAAACTGTTGACCCTGACCGGTGAGTAACTCGGTGCAATTCGAATGTAAGGACTTCTTTGTTTTGGTCGTTTGTGACAACGTGTCCTCATTAGATACGTTTGCCGTTTCGCAGTAGAATTGGAAACTCATTTCGTCGTTTAGGATTCTTCTGCAGACAAGTAAGTGAATCCTTCCTCTAACCTTTAAAGGATGATTGGTTCATCCACCGACACTGAAAAATTTATATGTTAAAGTAAGAGCGCAAGATTTAAAATTTAATTTAAANCTGTACATTTTCTATCTCTGCACGAATCATAACAGCTAAAATGGCGCGCAATTCAAATCTTGCACTCTCATTGTAACACCCTATAGTTATGCATAGGCGTAGTAGGCAATAGCATTGTTTAGAGAGGGCAAGGAGATAAAAGGATGGACTTAATATGGTATCAATGAATTTTGATTCTCAACTATCCTAAAAAAACCTTGTTACAAAATTGCCCAAGCAAATTTCGTATCACTTCTTGTTAGATCTGTCTCTAAATTATTCACCATCTCTGCCCATCTGCACCGGGAACACTGTTGAGTGGTTCGATCGTAGTGGTGATTCTCAGCCACAAAAAAAGCTTTCGTCGTGCCGCTTAAGATTCAAAATTTCAGCAAGTTTTTAATTTTTCCTTATATATATATTTTCATGTGTAAGAGACGCTCGTTTGAACAGTATTATTCCATCTTCCACTGTTCGAGCCACTGTTCTCTCTTTAAGAGTAGCGACTTTGTATTTGTGGTCGTTCCTCTCAAGGTAATCCGGTTCTCTATTATTTAATTCTTTCAACGAAGGATTTCCATTAACAGTTTTAGATATATTCCTTCAACTTTTCTGTTTTACGTCTCCATTCCAATTTCCCAGCCAAGTTCTTTGATCATTGTTGTGACGTTATCAGTCTTCCCATAATTGCCCAAAAAAACGTTGCTGCTCTCCTCTGCACATTTTCTATCTCTGCACGAATCATAACAGCTAAAATGGCGCGCAATTCAAATCTTGCACTCTCATCGTAACACCCTATAATTATGTATAGGCGTAGTAGGCAATAGCATTGTTTAGAGAGGGCAAGGAGATAAAAGGATGGACTTAATATGGTATCAATGAATTTTGATTCTCGATTATCCTAAAAACCTTGTTACAAAATTGCCCAAGCAAATTTCGTATAACTTCTTGTTAGATCTGTCTCTAAATTATTCGCCATCTCTGCCCATCTGCACCGGGAACACTGTTGACTGGTTCGATCGTAGTAGTGATTCTCAGCCACAAAAAAAGCTTTCGTCGTGCCGCTTAAGATTCAAAATTTCAGCAAGTTTTTAATTTTTCCTTATATATATATTTTCATGTGTAAGAGACGCTCGTTTGAACAGTATTATTCCATCTTACGCAAACCGTACTGTTCGAGCCATCTGGACTTAGACTTTCTAAAAACATATTGATTAATTTAGGAGCTTCTTGAATTTGTCGCATCCCGTTCCAAATCCAAGTCCATTCACGTTTCTGTTTGACGACAATTTAATTAATTAAGAATAGGAGTTGCAAAGAGGGTAGTTTATGGGGTTCAAACTCCCTTCACAGAGCCAGATATGAAGTTTAGCACCTAAGAAAGCTCATTCTTGCGAGCTTGGGATAGGGAATATGTAGTATACAACTCCTAGATTATATTTTGTCTCAGTAAGCACTTCGTATAAACACCTTTCGCATTTTTTGTAAGACACAGCTGCAGTTAAAAATTAAATTGAATGCTCAATATATAAATCAAGTTAAAAAAATTGAATGCTCAATTAAGCTAAAACGTTTCGTGGTAGTGAGTGTCCTCACAACTTCACTTTAGACACTCAACAACTAATGTCAAATAAATGAAACTCTATTTAATAGTAAGTCAGCCGTAGGGATAAACTAACTGCGACAAGATGTGGAAGAAGGAGCATTGTTAATTTTTGCAAATCGTTAACAGTGTCATCACTTTACTACCACATCTCGTTGCCACATTTCTTCGAGAATAAAAATTTTCATGTGCATGAATATGTTTTTCCCGGAAATCAAATACTCTTCAAAGCGTCTCAAGCTTTATTGTCACAGGAAATCACACATGAATAATTAATCACCCACTCCTACAACGTTTAATCTGATTGACCACAGTTCTCGTTTAATTTATCAGTGTCGCTCCGGAAATTGATTTCTCGTGAAGGGGACACTCTTTCTTGCCTATAGTCATTTCACGAGATGAATCTGTGAATTGGAAGGCTCTGAGTTGTTTGAAATGGACGCTTTGCACTCGCATCAGCTTGGAGGTGGAGTTTTGAGCGATAAGACGATTTTCAATTATAAAATCTTACTCTACTTGGCATACATTTTCGGAGTAGCTCCACTAGATACATTTTGCAACAACTTACCGGGACGCTGTAGGAATGTTTTGTTGGGCACGGTCATCATTTTGACTGCAGTTGGTGGAGTCCTTTCTTTCTTCCTGAGGAAGAGATCCAGCGAAGATGATCTTATCACATCTGAAACGATTAGTCATTACTGGCTTTATATCTCGCAGATTCTCATAGCGTCATCAGTGCTTTATTTCATTCGTTCCCGACGCTATTTCAATAAAGCTTTCCTAATTATTGTAGACCTAGAGAAGATTTTGAACTCGAGAGATCGGAATGTTGAAAAATTCAACCAAATCCTTCAATTTAGCTACATCATAGTAACCAACGCAGTTTTCTTAATTACGGCTAAGTTTTACGTGAGTCAAATACCAGACGTATCTTATTTACTAAGTCTGGTATGCGACTTTTTTTGGTGGGAGAGTGACCTCATAATCAGCTATTTAATAGTGCGTGCATTTCTAAAACTATCGTACTTACACAAGAGCCTGAATGAGGTCATTATAAGAAATTCTTCTAAAGTTTTATTCGATGAACACAACTCTCTTTCTCACGCGTTTGATGGACGGAAAAATCAATTAGAGGGATTTCCGACTAAGAAAAGGATACGGTTGTGGTGTTACCTTCACAATTCAATGACGCATGCCTCCAGAGCCGTGGTGAATATCGCTGGTCCACATTTGGTCGCACTCGCAGTTACTAATGTCAATAACGCAACATTCGCAGCGTATTTCAGCATAAAGAGCCTTTTATATTCCAGTGGATCGTGGAGTGTCTATGTCTTTGGTTCTTGTTTCTGGTTTGCACTGAATTTGTTGTCCGTGGTGTACAGCATTATCATCGTCTCGCAAATACAACGTCAGGTAAATTTGTTTTATCTTTAAGAAACCAGTTTTTTAAATAAATGTTAGGATAATTACTCCAGCCAGAGTAGCAAAGGGGTGGTTTTGTTGGCTCAACACCCCCCCACCCCGTGTTTAGCCCATGGTTTTATATACATTTATTGTGTTTTCGCGCTTATTTTTCACCCCCCCCTACCCTGTGGGTGTTTTCCCACAACGTTGATTTTTTGGTCAACCTTTTGTTTTTTCTTTTTTGGATTTATAACAAATCTTTTCTCGTGATCGTTTGCGGACCATGGAACTCACTTCCGTCAGAAATTCAAAGTACTCTTCACATTTTAGCTTCATTCTTAAAATTCTATAAGAAACATCTCTTACAAGCCCAATTTTGATCTCGTCTTCATTTCATTTTCACACCCGTTCTATTCAACTAAATCTTTCCTTATCCTTCCCTTTTCATTATTTTTTCCCTCTTTCTTTTTTTGCTTTGTTTGTACCTTCCCTGTCCATAGTCATGTATCTCGTGATAATTTATTGTTAAAAAATGACGACCATCTTGGTTAATTATGTACATTTTACAGTATAATGTAATTTTATATTGATTTACTTGTACTGTGCTTGTTTATATCATGAACTACATTAAATATTTTTAAATTAAATTTTAACTGAAAAAGAATAATATAAAGAATGTTCGAATATATTGCATGCACTTATAACTTTTATAATTTTTAATATTCTTTATATAATCTACTTCTCTCATCCTTTCACTCTCTTCGTCAACTTTCGCAGGTTTTTCACACACCCCTTCTCTTTGTGGGTGTTTTCCTGCACTACAAATAAGCATCAGGCCAGGTGGTAGTTAGCAGGAAAACAACCTGCCTGATATTCACCCTAATCGGGAAGAAGACCCCCAATACCTCCGGAAGGCAGTGCATCATACTAAACAATTACAAAATTAAGAAATTACGAAATATAAATTTCAACGATGGCTTTCCATTAACAATTTTAGACATGTTCCTTAAGCTTTTTTGTTTTACGTCTCCATACTAATTTTTCCCAGCCAAGTTCTTTAATCATCGTAGTGACGTTATCAGTCTCCCCATAATTGCCCAAAAAAACGTTGCTGCTCTCCTCTGTACATTTTCTATCTCTGCACGAATCATAACAGCTAAAATGGCGCGCAATTCAAATCTTGCACTCTCATTGTAACACCCTATAGTTATGCATAGGCGTAGTAGGCAATAGCATTGTTTAGAGAGGGCAAGGAGATAAAAGGATGGACTTAATATGGTATCAATGAATTTTGATTCTCAACTATCCTAAAAAAACCTTGTTACAAAATTGCCCAAGCAAATTTCGTATCACTTCTTGTTAGATCTGTCTCTAAATTATTCACCATCTCTGCCCATCTGCACCGGGAACACTGTTGAGTGGTTCGATCGTAGTGGTGATTC
>KZ308236.1:1878255-1913912 GCA_000376725.2 Ladona fulva
GCAAGTAACTATTGGGAGGGTCAAACAAAACAAAATTAGGAAACCGTGGGTGACGGTAGAAATGATAAATAAAATGGAGGAAAGAAGGAAATGGAAAAGGGTTAACACAGAACGAGGACGTAGAATGTATAGGGCTCTCAATAACGAACTGAAAAGGGAAACAAATAGGGCAAGGGAACAGTGGTGGAAGGGTCAATGTAACGAAATAGAAAAGCTAGACGGAAGTGAGAGGGCCGACCTAAGGTATAGAAAGGTAACGCGTAACCTATATCGGTTACGCGTTCGATTTCAGTGAAAGTGGTCCCGGGTTCGATTCCCGGTGTGAGTCTACCAATTCCCAAGGTAAAGTGAAAGACTAGATGAAAATTCAATAAACTGCCCGAGTAGTGATTGTCTGAGACAATCGAATAATCGTCAAAATTCGACAACAATTCCATCGTTTCTTTCAATCGGTTTTCATCTCTTAAATGCGAACCTTTCTACTTCTTCCCTAATTTCATGATATGTTCGAATCTATTATGGTGTAGGTTTCTGGAATGTTCAATACTTGTGAATTAATATTTTCAGTTCCGCAATTCGAAATCAAACCTGAGAGGAATAATAAACTATAATTGGTCTGCTTCATATGTGTAACATTTTTTTTCATTAATCTAAATATCCTCAGATTCAATGAAACTAATTTGAATTTCGAAAATTCCAAATAATTAATTTTTTTATAATAACAATGAAAATATATAGATATTGTAACGATAAGATAGATTTAATTTTTAGGTTAACCTGATAAGTAGAAGAAGTTTCTTCAGAAGAAGTACTTTCGGAGAAGTAAGTTCATGGAATCTAGATGATTTGGCGTTAATGATGCCACTCCGGTGGTGAAACCGGTCGTAGTGAATAAATATTGTGTGGAAAATTACGAAGTTTAATCCCTTTTTTACTTAAGTTCATTTCATATTTAAATAAGATCTAAATCATATCTTAAATGTCTTAAGCTATGTTATTTTTCCGCATTTTTTCTAAGCGCATTTTCATTGATATATTCTCCAGAATTTATTTCCCCTTAAGCAGGCTTAATAATATTTCAAATTGTGCAAAGAAGATACATGTTGCTTTTACGGAAATGTGAAAATCAAATTTAATGAGGTTTTCCTTGGTAAAGTGAAAGAATTATAGAAATTTGATACCCCTGTAAAATCACTGACCCGGTAAACAAATTAATTTATTCGAATGAAAAAAATCGAATAAATCCAATAACAATCGAATGATTATTCGATTGTATNCATCTAAATTATACTCTAAATGTCTTGAGCTACGTAATTTTTCCGCATTTTTTTCTAATCACATTTTCATTGATACATTCTCCAGAATTTATTTTCACCTAATCAGGTTTAATAATATTTCAAATTGTGCAAATGAAGATACATATTGCTTTTATGGAAATGTGAAAATTTAATTAGGTTTTCCATGCTAAAGTGAAAGAATTATAGAAATTTGATACCCCTGTAAAATCACTGACCCGGTAAACAAATTAATTTATTCGAATGAAAAAAATCGAATAAATCCAATAACAATCGAATGATTATTCGATTGTATTTTTCAATCGATTCTCCCATCTCTAATTTTTTAAAATAAGGACGCGTCGTTGCACATTATCGTGTTGCGCTCCATGTTTACTAACTCCTACCTGTATGGACCTATACCAATCATCGACCTGTTATTTATTTATTTTCTTTAAGACTACAAATAAGCATCAGGCCAGGTGGTAGTTAGCAGGAAAACAACCTGCCTGATATTCACCCTAATCGGGAAGAAGACCCCCAATACCTCCGGAAGGCAGTGCATCATACTAAACAATTACAAAATTAAGAAATTACGAAATATAAATTTCAACGATGGCTTTCCATTAACAATTTTAGACATGTTCCTTAAGCTTTTTTGTTTTACGTCTCCATACTAATTTTTCCCAGCCAAGTTCTTTAATCATCGTAGTGACGTTATCAGTCTCCCCATAATTGCCCAAAAAAACGTTGCTGCTCTCCTCTGTACATTTTCTATCTCTGCACGAATCATAACAGCTAAAATGGCGCGCAATTCAAATCTTGCACTCTCATTGTAACACCCTATAGTTATGCATAGGCGTAGTAGGCAATAGCATTGTTTAGAGAGGGCAAGGAGATAAAAGGATGGACTTAATATGGTATCAATGAATTTTGATTCTCAACTATCCTAAAAAAACCTTGTTACAAAATTGCCCAAGCAAATTTCGTATCACTTCTTGTTAGATCTGTCTCTAAATTATTCACCATCTCTGCCCATCTGCACCGGGAACACTGTTGAGTGGTTCGATCGTAGTGGTGATTCTCAGCCACAAAAAAAGCTTTCGTCGTGCCGCTTAAGATTCAAAATTTCAGCAAGTTTTTAATTTTTCCTTATATATATATTTTCATGTGTAAGAGACGCTCGTTTGAACAGTATTATTCCATCTTCCACTGTTCGAGCCATCTGGACTTAGACTTTCTAAAAACATATTGATTAATTTAGGAGCTTCTTGAATTTGTCGCATCCCGTTCCAAATCCAAGTCCATTCACGTTTCTGTTTGACGACAATTTAATTAATTAAGAATAGGAGTTGCCAAGAGGGTAGTTTATGGGGTTCAAACTCCCTTCACAGAGCCAGATATGAAATTATCTACATGAGAGTATGGACTCCCCGTAGAAAGTTGAGCATTTTCGATAAATTAATGAAGAGATTAAAACAGCTATGAAACAACCAGAATTCGCAACGAAGAAGAAGAAATACAGGAACGAGAGACATCCATAATTATATGAATTTGATATCTGTATATCTGGTCCAGTAAAGATTTAATGTATCCTTTCAGAATTAGTGTAAATACTTGTAGCTTTTAGTGGTAAGTATAAGATTAAACATGTCAAAATCAGCAAACCGTAGTTCCTGTAGCGTGAAAATATGTGTGCAGCCAGTTATGTATGTTTCCTTTTATGTATTAATTTCTGGGAGGAAATTTGATCGCCCCTGGATCGAAGGCAAATATTTGTAATTAATTTTTAGTACAAGGAGGGATGTAGGCAGAATTTCTGGCTGTGGTGGTTTACCTCATCGGTTAATGTCTTCTTTTGTTCTTAGTTGTGGTACAGCATCCGATAGCGCGTAGTGAGTGGTTGCGGCCATGCAACCCTTTTCCTGAGCCATACAAGGCTTCTCATTATAAATTTTGATCGAAAGTTTACCCTGGTTTACCTGGATTTTAATGTTGGGTTAGCTCATTATTGCGTGCTTGGGATAGGGAATATGTAGTATACAACTCCTAGATTATATTTTGTCTCAGTAGGCACTTCGTATAAAGACTTACGCATTATTTTCAAGCCACAGCTGCAGATTCTCAAAGTTAAAAATAAATTATACTGGTCAACTAAGATAAACATTTTCGTGGCACTGAGTCTCTTCACAACTTCACTTTAGACACTCGAAAACTTATGTCAAATAAATGAAACTCTATTTTGTAGTAATTTAGCAGTAAGAATAAACTAATGCGACAATATGAGAAAGACAAGGGCATTGTTGATTTTTGCATGTTGTTACCAGTGTCATTACTTTACTGCCACATCTCGTTGACACAGTTCTTCAAGAATAATAATTTTCAAGTGCATGAATATCTTTGTCCCGGAAAGCAAATACTCTTCAAAGGGTCTCCAGCTTTATTGTCACAGGAAATCACTCATGAATGATTAATCACCCACTCCTACAACGTTTAATCTGATTGACCACAGTTCTCGTTTAATTTATCAGTGTCGCTCCAGAAATTGATTTCTCGTGAAGGGGACCCTCTTTCTTGCCTAAAGTCATTCCACGAGATGAATCTGTGAATTGGAAGGCTCTGAGTTGTTTGAAATGGACGCTTTGCACTCGCATCAGCTTGGAGGTGGAGTTTTGAGCGATAAGACGATTTTCAATTATAAAATCTTACTCTACTTGGCATACATTTTCGGAGTAGCTCCACTAGATACATTTTGCAACAACTTACCGGGACGCTGTAGGAATGTTTTGTTGGGCACGGTCATCATTTTGACTGCAGTTGGTGGAGTCCTTTCTTTCTTCCTGAGGAAGAGATCCAGCGAAGATGATCTCATCACATCAGAAACGATTACTCATTACTGGCTTTATATCTCGCAGATTCTCATAGCGTCATCAGTGCTTTATTTCATTCGTTCCAGACGCTATTTCAATAAAGCTTTCCTAATTATTGTAGACCTAGAGAAGATTTTGAACTCGAGAGATCGGAATGTTGAAAAATTCAACCAAATCCTTCAATTTACCTACATCATAGTAACCAACGCAGCTTTTTTAATTACGAGTAAGTTTTACGTGAGTCAAATACCAGACTTATCTTATTTACTAAGTATGTTATGCGACTTTTTTTGGTGGGAGAGTGACCTCATAATCAGCTATTTAATAGTGCGCGCATTTCAAAAACTATCGTACTTACACAAGAGCCTGAATGAGGACATTATAAGAAATTCTTCTAAAGTTTTATTCGATGAACACAACTCTCTTTCTCACGCGTTTGATGGACGGAAAAATCAATTAGAGGGATTTCCGACGAAGAAAAGGATACGGTCGTGGTGTTACCTTCACAACTCAATGACGCATGCCTCCAGAGCCGTGGTGAATATCGCTGGTCCACATTTGGTCGCACTCGCAGTTACTAATGTCAATAACACAACATTCGCAGCGTATTTCAGCATAAAGAGCCTTTTATATTCCAGTGGATCGTGGAATGTCTATGTCTTTGGTACTTGTTTCTGGTTTGCACTGAATTTGTTGTCCGTGGTGTACAGCATTATCATCGTCTCGCAAATACAACGTCAGGTAAATTTGTTTTATCTTTAAGAAACCAGTTTTTTAAATAAATGTTAGGATAATTACTCCAGCCAGAGTAGCAAAGGGGTGGTTTTGTTGGCTCAACACCCCCCCACCCCGTGTTTAGCCCATGGTTTTATATACATTTATTGTGTTTTCGCGCTTATTTTTCACCCCCCCCTACCCTGTGGGTGTTTTCCCACAACGTTGATTTTTTGGTCAACCTTTTGTTTTTTCTTTTTTGGATTTATAACAAATCTTTTCTCGTGATCGTTTGCGGACCATGGAACTCACTTCCGTCAGAAATTCAAAGTACTCTTCACATTTTAGCTTCATTCTTAAAATTCTATAAGAAACATCTCTTACAAGCCCAATTTTGATCTCGTCTTCATTTCATTTTCACACCCGTTCTATTCAACTAAATCTTTCCTTATCCTTCCCTTTTCATTATTTTTTCCCTCTTTCTTTTTTTGCTTTGTTTGTACCTTCCCTGTCCATAGTCATGTATCTCGTGATAATTTATTGTTAAAAAATGACGACCATCTTGGTTAATTATGTACATTTTACAGTATAATGTAATTTTATATTGATTTACTTGTACTGTGCTTGTTTATATCATGAACTACATTAAATATTTTTAAATTAAATTTTAACTGAAAAAGAATAATATAAAGAATGTTCGAATATATTGCATGCACTTATAACTTTTATAATTTTTAATATTCTTTATATAATCTACTTCTCTCATCCTTTCACTCTCTTCGTCAACTTTCGCAGGTTTTTCACACACCCCTTCTCTTTGTGGGTGTTTTCCTGCACTGGAAACATTTTTTTTTGTGATAAAAAATCTGATTCCACCACAAAACCATTTTGTCTTTCCCTCCTTCAGTTTGATTTCCTCTGAGCTTCCTAAAGTATGTATATATTCTAGTTTTTAATTTAAAAATTCGTGTTTGTACATTGCATTCAGTAACAACTGACAGTTAGTACTGTCCATCAATTGCAAATCGCTTCCAGATTGGTATTATATTTTATTAAAAACCGACCTGTAAAAATAAATGTAAGAAATTCTTTATTGGTTACGAGTAATTTGGGTTCGAGATATGACCGAAATTGATAACAAGCAAAACTCTTTGAACAGCTGTATTTCTAGATGTTTTCAGGGTTTAATCAAGAACGATATAGGGTGTTAGCTGCAGATTTTATCTAAGTTTCACTTCGTTAAGGATTGATGCTATTTAAAATTCTTCAAAAAATTGGTCTAGGAAAAACCTGATGTAGCAAATTACTCAGCATTTTTTGAGTACTTTTCCTGTATAATTTTAATAGTTATCGATCGATATTTCGCTTCTCATTGAAGGATAACTAAAGTGATTGAAAATCTTACAGGTAAACAACTAACATATCCAAATTAAAGGAACGAAAAATCTTATAGGAAGTCATCGTTGATTGAAAAATACCTTCTCTAGTTCAGACTATAACTTTTTTAAATTCTCTTTCAGGTCATAAGTACTGTATAAGTATTTGCTGTATGATTAGATTATGTGTGTGCAAGTACCTGCAGAAAAACTTGTAGCCCATAATGAGTTTTATGTACCATACATACCCAAATAATATTAGAGTTTTCCAGTCCATTCTTTATGGCTGAATTCAAGAGGTTAAGTTTTATACGGATTTCAGGGACGTTTTTCGTGTCCAATTTTGGTCGAAATTTTAAACAGCTAAAGCCTAATTTATGTATAAATAATCACAGAACAAAAATACGAAGATTTATGCTGATTCACGTATGATTGTGTGCATCGCACACATTGTGCTGTTGCAAAGGCGAAACCTCCGATAATAACAACAACGAGTTGCGATCCGTTCCAAGTTTGTGTAATTAAAGCCTTTCTTTAGGCCGCGGTCGTTATGCTTTCTCTAAGGTTATTAATCGAAAAATGTCCTTACATGTTGGCCGCCAGAAAATCTAGGTCAAGTTGTTCATGTAGTAATATGCTATACTTGGCCGCACATTTGTTAAGACACGAAAATCTAGGGCTAACTTCAGTTGGTAGCATATGAAAAATGCTGAATTTTCTGTCAATAAATGAGGGGGTCAATTTTTCATCGACTGTGAGATGGAACGTTACTAGGATAATTACGGTAATTTTTTTAGAAAATGAGGTGAAACATTCGCGCAATGGTAACTTTTTATGAATGTGGCTGAGGGTGTCGAAATTCGAAGAAACGCATTCGTAAACGAGAGCAAGGAAAGGTCTTTTCGTTGACTTTTCCGATCGATCGTAACTTCTGAAGCATAAGGGACACGTAAAATAGGAATATCCAGGGTTGCGTCAAAATCTTTCAGCGAAATGAAAGATTTTGGGAGGCAATGACAGAGAAGGAAATAATCTGAAACCGTCTACTATCAAGTTCTGTTGGCAGCTCCCTCATGGTTCATTCATGACCATGACCCTGTGACGTTATCTAGAAACCTTTTTGTCAAATCAACTTACTTAGGTTATGTCCTGGTTGTAGATGTTGTCGAATGCCAGTCGTATTGTCAAAATCCGTCATCCTCTTTGAAATGGTCGAGTCTGGTAATGGATGTGCGCTATGATAGGAAAGTTGGTAATGCATTGACCCTATTTGAATCTCCGTTAGCCATTTACGTAACTATAGGCATTATTCAACACAGATACAAATCAAATGGGCCATAATCGTGTGCATTATATATTGGGTGCCGCAATTGGCTTGACCATATGTGGAAATTTCGCCTCTGTTTATCTGGAAAAGACATCGCACACCACGGATTCCTTAGCCTTTACAATAATTTCATTCGTCTGGCTTCAATTAATTTTGATTCCTTTGGTCGTTTGTACATCGCTTTTCGTTCTCTCCCGAAAAAGATTCGAGAAAACATTTTCGATATTCGCCGATTTAGGCACGAAGAAAATTGTGGAAAGCAAACGAAATTTCACCTTTTACTTTCAGTTGGCCCACACTATCATCCTTGCTTCGCTGAACGTTGCAATTAATTTTCTGTATTATACATATTTTGGAAGCATGAATGATTTATTTATTGATGTGGGCTTATTTTTCTGGGCAAACGCTTCCACGATAATAAATCACCTTCTGATTTATTTAATGTTGCGATTGAGTAAGAAGCAGGATTTCCTAAATGAAGACCTGAGAAGACATACCCGGAGAATATCCGAAATAAACAATCGCGGCATCTCTCTTGAAAGTGGTGATAACCGGGTAGGTTCACGGAGAAGAATGCTCACAAAGGAGAGGGTTAGAACATGGCGTAACTTCCATTTAAGTTTGATGCGCGACTTCATTATGGCGAACAAAGTAGTTGGTCCTCAGTTTGTGGTTTATTTTGTAAGAAACTTAGTTTATATGACAACGGCAGCGTATGTCTCCTTCAGGAGTTTTTTGGACATTAGCGAGGATAATGTATTAGCGTTCAACATTGCCGCAACTTTGTGGTCTGCGGGTCATTTGCTTCCGTTTGCATGGAGCGTCGTCATCATTCACCGAGTCCACCATCAGGTAATCGTTCTTCTTAATGATATTAAATTTAAAAAATTTATATTGAGCATGATTATTATAAGTTAACATCCGATAGATCTTAATGGTTTTTCACAACTATAATCTTCTCAATTAATAGTTTGACCACTGGATAGGAGATTATTATGCAAAGAAATGAACCAATGAGCACCGTAGATGTGTGTAAATGCATGGTATTACCTCCAGGTGGTAATGCAGAGCACTGATTTTACCAAAAAAAACTTTGTCATTGGCGCACACTTCCACAAAATACATTTTATTGTATATTTATCTCGAAATGAAGAATTTAAGCTAATTTCTAATTGGCATACATCGTGCATAAAAATTCGGACTACTAAAATCATGTTACTGAGTTTTTCACTGCTCTAAAATACCTTCTGGAGCTTTTTTCCGCTAAATTTTGGTTGAGTTGGGTTGGTTTTTATTTTCAAACGTAAAAAAACACGATGAGCAATACAACGACAATGGAAAGCCATTTTAACCTATCAACCCAACCCAATGACATATTACAACGGATTTCAACAGGCTGAAATATATGTTAAGCCATTATGGAACAGTACCCTGATTTAAGTCAATTTTTCGTATCGCCCATTTTCAAAGCACCAGAACATTTTCTCTCTTACGTAATCCTGAAAGTAAATATCTTTGACAGTCTCAGCTATGCACTTTTCGAAAGTGTAATCAAGCTTCCTATCCTCCCATCAACTTGATGTAGATCTTAGATCGTCCAGTTGGTTCCTATAGCATCATACTGTGAAGTAGTTCTCTGCAAATAAGAGAATTGTAGGTAAATGATCTTTACATTATCTAATGGATCTTTCATGTAGATTTGAAACCAAATTTGCCTTAAAACATATTAATGTAAGGCTTTCATTTCAAGGCCCATCATAAACGCACGGATTCTGACAGGCGCCGGGTGCGCATGAAACTTTAGCCGCAAAAATATCGTGAACGGATTATAGGATTCTTGAACTGAGACTTCTGGCTTTTGCTTAGCTCTTCCTTCGGCTCAGGCACTGAAATGGAGTTAGTGATGATGTAAATACCATACAAGTAACCTTAGGAACCCACCTGATCTATATGAATGGACATATATCTTCATCCTGAAGATGACTCCAGAGAAAGGAATCGAGACATCGAGTCTAATCGAAGAAACGACCCAGCTGGAGTCTTCTCTCGACCCGAGAAGCCTTCATCCGAGAAATTCAACTGGAAAGTACTGGACATACAATTGCTGTTCTTTACGAACGAAGCTTTTTTTATGGCTTTTGTTGGTTTCTCATTTTGGTTCATCATTGGTTTATGAGGAAGTCCTTAAGAAGATAACTTACCGATAATAATGAACATTTTCAACCATATTTGAATAATGAAAAATCGAAAACGCTTCACAAAAATGTAATCGGTTTCATTTGATCATGAAGCTTTACTACCACCTTCTAATATTTTAGAGTGCGATCAATATCTTTTCTTTTAGTTCTGTCCAGTTCTGTTTTTCTGTTGAGTCAACGATGGTCCAATTTCTACGCTAAATATATCGACGTACATGGTTTGGATGGGAAAAGATTATGGATGTGGAGTTGCAATCAGTTTTATCTTTCGCTTTCATCATTCGCATTGATTTGCTTGCACTGCAGGACTCTTTGGGCAAATGGAATGATAAAACAGATCGATAAGTAATCTGGAATGTGTGTTCCGTTTTTTCATTCCGTGTTCTGATTCAGAGGGTTTGATCAGCCGAATCAAAGTCTTCATCCAGTGTTGCTGCATTGGAAACCGTGTTGATTTATCTTGTGCAGTTGTGATGTATGGTTTCCGTAAGACCGTGCATGTCAAGGAATCTATCACAGAGATTGGTCCGCTGTTTAATATCAGCTTTATTCTGGGAATTGCTCCCATTGATAAATATCATTGCGAAAATTCCTACTGCAGGAATGTACGTGTTTACGATTACATATTTTCCGGAATTATCGTTTTTACTTTCGTAGGCGCGGAATTGATCTCTTTTACTTGGGTGATAAGTCCCGTCATAGAGTCAGATTCTCCCGTCATAGAAATACTAAACCCGATTGCTTACAAATATACGGTTTATTCAGCAATATATGCTATCCTGCACTTTGTACTTTCCCGAAACCTCTACAAAAGATCATTGGGTAATGTTATTAAGATAAAGAAACATTTAAAATCCGGGGGAAACAGCCGTGATGGTCATTTTACCAACAGTCTTCAAATATTTCACATTGTTTTACTCTGTCCAATTTTAGTGGTCAGATTTGTGATGAGATATATTCTTGCAAACGAACCTATGGCATTACTATCATGTGTGTGTGTTCTGTACAGTCGGATAGCTTTCTTTGTCATACAACACCTCAATATTCGGCTGCTTTTGCTATTTGGATATCGGTTACGAAGCCTTAACAATATACTTCGAAAAAATATGGAGCTATATTTTTTCCCAAAACAATTATTATTGAACTTGTCCAATAACTTAAAGAATCCATCGGAAAAATCCTTCGGCAAGAAGAAAATCAGATGGTGTGCTTCAATGCACGTATTTCTCTTGAATGCACACAAGGACATCAGGAAAATAGTAGGTCGTATATTATTTCACCAAGTTATATCAACTGTATTTACTTTGATATTGATTTCTTACTATTTGTTCACATTGGAGATACCTCCCAGCCACGCCTCTCTTTTCATATTAGGAATTACATTAGTTGCGAATTGTACACTTGAATTAGCATTGTTGACGTGCAGCCTCATCACCATTCAGATGATACATGATCAGGTAAATAATCTCCACTTTTTCAGTCTTTTGTTTTTTCCATCTTTCTATTTTTGTAATTCTTTTTCACTGTTATCGGATTTGTGTCATCACCGTTTGCATGAAGAGAATCCTTTTTATTTCTGGGAAAACTTCAACATAAGTTCACGATGTATGATTGCATCATAGACCGTGTATATGAATATAACGCAACTACTTCAATCTTCCTCTTATTCGTCTGCAAGGAAACGGTAAAGAAATGGAACCTATCAGCTCCTACACAATCCAACCAAATCCTGAAAGGTTTCCTATGCCACGAAATGTATTTTATAGCTTCTGTTTTGATCGTGGACATGTGCTGCTTAAGTTTAACAGGCACGCCGTTTTTTAGAGACACTAAATTTTGCTTCTTCCAGGTAGTAGTAAGTTTTAAAATGAAGTAGAGAATTTGTGTACGACACAATCTTATTCAGAATAATTGTCTAATGACAGCTGCAGGAGTAAGCTTTTTTACAGTGCCACAATGGTGAGTATGTCCATTTCTACAAAAAATATCCAATGCGATACATACATAAGTGTTCTACCTTTCATGTGCCCTAATATTCCATATTCATAGCCTTTTCCTTCGTTACCTGGTAACTCACCCCACCCTTTATGTCATCTAACAACTTTTGCCTCTGCCTTCCCCTCTGTCTTTTCCCTTGCATTCTACCCTCTATTACATTCTTCAGCAATCCCTCTCCTCTCAATATTTCACCCACCTATTTCTTTTGTCGGCGCTTAATTACTTCAATTAAAACCCTTCCCTCCCCAACCATTTCTTGCACCTCTATGTTTGTTTTTCTATCCACCCAGCTCACCTTCTCCATTCTACGCCACACCCACCCACATCTCAAATGCCTCCAATCTTTTGATCTCCTCTTTTCGTAAGGTCCACGTTTCACACCCATTCAGCAAAACACTCCCCAATGCGATAACCAGACAAAAATATTTATCCAAAGTTGTTGTTGAAACTTTACGATGCTCTGCTTGGTTTCCAAAGTTTCCAACCAAATGATGTTACGGATGTAAGAGAGAAAAGGTTTATGAATTAGACGGCTGTTTATGAATTAGAGGTTTACGAACACTCCGACGGAGTATTTTTAAGCCTCTAATGATGTTACGAATGTCTGGACATTTGTAACGGATGAATGAAAACAGGTGCATTATGAGAGTTTCAGTGGTCTAAAGAACGCAAGGTGACCAAGGAAAAGTTGGTCGAATGTAGTGGATGGGTTCAAAAGAGGAATTTGAGGTAATATATGAAAAGGTAAAGGTATTTTCGGAGCTGTAAAAGGTTACAAAGCCTATGGAAGGAATACGTAAGTGTTCTACCTTTCGGTGTGTTAATGTGCCCTAATATTCTCTACTCAACGCAATTTCTTTCGTTTCATGTAGCTTACCTCACCTTTTAGGTCATCTAACAACTTCTGTCATTGTCTTCCCCTCTAATTTTTCCCTTGTATTCTACCCTCAATCACATTCTTCAGCAATCCCTTTCCTCTCAATATTTGACCCACCCATTTCCTCTGTCGACGTTTACTAACTTCAATATGGAGGGAATAAATTAAGCTATTCACTTACATAGCCTTATGTGGAATTGAGTTAACATAAAAATTTCGTTGGAACTCGTTTTCAGCAAGTATGACGTGCACTCATAGCCGTCAAGTCGCAGGTTTTGTTTACCCGTTTATACTTCCCGATTGTGGCCCGCTTTGGAGGAACATTTTAATACCTCACCAACCTGTCATACATTTTATGTAGTCCATGACAAATTCAATAGCTACTGAAAGGATTGAAATTCAAGAGACCCGGGCTTTTCATATTCTCTCGATAATCTGAAGTATCGTCATTTCTCCTACTGACCATTCCGAGAGTTCTTTCAGAGATTTTCATCTCGCAATTTGAGTAAGTGCTCTACGGAACGCGTAGTTGCAAGTCATCTTGATTTAACGTACTACATTCAATGAGAGATTTCGTCATCTCTAAGTAGTTTCCGATGATGCACGGCAAGAGGAGGCTTAACAGGGAATTGGTCGCCGAAGTTGGACCATTTTTATATTTGGGCAGGATTTTCGGGGTCGAACTAGTAAATGTGTCATCGAATTGCACTTGGTTCTCGAGCCCGTGCTGCAGATACGCTATCCCATTATTACTCATAGTCCTTTCTTTATTACTTCTCCTCTACTACTTTCTGGGACTAAGCTTCCCCAAGGAAGCAAGATTCCTTCTTTTCGAGGTGTTAGACTCCGTCCTCCGCACGAGTGCTTTCCTGTCGCTGTGCTTCTGGCGTTTGTATCTCATACAAACCCGACACCTTTACAGCAGTTTTTCTAAAAGAATCCTTAAGGTAGGGAAACTCACGAGGAAGAGGAGGGACAGAGGAAGCAAAGAAAGAGATCTAAGCATGTTCTTTCACATCTCTATTTTTTCGTTGCACAGCGCTTGCCTCCTTGTTTCATTGGCTTCGGATGCCATTCTCGAGATACAAGTCATTGAATGTCTCCTTTGCGTTCTCATTATATATTTCTGGTCGAGTTTCATGATCGCCATCAACTTAAACGTTCGTCTGCTGTTATTACTTGGAAAAACAATGAAGCGTTTACATGTAGTTTTGCTGGAGAGAATGGGAAGCCTTCGATTTAGAAAGGATGGCGTGACAGGAGACGTACCGAAAATCTTTCCAAGCCAGAAGCAGATAAGGGTTTGGGCTTCACTGCATTTGTCTCTGATTCGCGCATCTGTAGATTTGAGTAAAATAATAGGACCGCAGTATCTCATTTTCGCCTCTCAGATTTTAGCCAATACAACGGTGGACTTGTACTTGAACTACATCGTCTATTCACATCCCTGTGCACTTTTACCTTTTTCTCTTGCAATCTTATCGGTAATTTTGGATTTCCTTGATAGCTTTATCTTATTGTTTAGTTGTCAAGTCATCAAGAAGGTGCAGGAGCAGGTAAGTTGGCTACTTTTGCCTCGTATTCAAAGCATTTTAATTTCTTAACCTTTTTCTACTTCGATTTGGCTGCGGAGCTCGAAATATGGCTTTATCATGTTTTCTAATAAACATTCGTCCTTGCCCACAAATTCTCCTAAAGGGCATTCCTAACTGTTCGGTTACGATATCTCACTTGGCTTACCTGCTCTTATCTGGATTCGAGTCCCGCTCCTCTCAGACTTTTTTTCATGTTCGTTTCTCCTTTGGAACATCCCCTTCTTTATTTTCCCGTATTTCCTTTATTTATTTTCATACTTTCCCCATTTTTCTCGGTTCCGGTAAAGTCTCGTTGGTATCGCGTTTGCCTTTGGTGAAAACTTGGAAAAAGCAGCATTGCATAATGATATCGTTCCTTGACCTTCTATGTTAATTTTTAGTCTAATTTGAATGTCATTATTTCGAAGATAATATACCCCTGAGAAGTCACCAAAAAACCCAAGATCGTAAATGACTTTTAAGTCTGATTCTACTGATTACGTAGGACACTGACTTTACCTGAAAGATAAAGGGAAGTAAAAGATCCTGAAGATGCTAGGAATCAAGCCCACGGATCCCCCACTTCTCAGGAGGGTGATTTTACTAACTGAACTATCTTACGGGGACTCGAATTACTTAAGTAACATACATACATTGGGGTGCCACTTAGTCGGAGTCGTCTCTTGCTTGTTCCACATCAATCTTTAGCACTTTACTTATTATTTCCTCTTTTGGGAGTGATTTCAATAAAATTTGTGTAAAATGATTCAATACTTGGAGTATCATGTTTGAGATTGTTTTAGAAGTTATAACAGATGTACTTCGCTGTGTACTTCATTTACGGATGTGAATATGGTATTTGCAGACATCGTGACTGAATATTGATGCATAATCTCTATTATTTTTATGCACTTCCAGGCAAAACTGACAGGAGTTATAGTCTCTGAAGCAATACTCAATGCAACAACGCATGAAGCTCGCCGCGAGGTAATATTACTGGAAATACTTCATACCTATATTTGGAAATATGTTGTACTTTCAAACTCGTTTAATTTTTTTGACAGAATTAAATTGATAAAATTTCTCCTTATACAAGGATGTTAATGGCATTAAGTTAATTAAACGAAGTAAAGACACCATAGCCATCAAGAAACTAGCTTATTCAACCCAATACGTATTTCGCCCTCTAAAACAGCTTCATCAGGAGTAAAGAGTGAGCCTTCACTCGATTGTTCACTTGTTGAATCATCTAATTTTGATAGTTTTGTTGTTTACTTTGTTTATTTTTTTCTATCAGTGGTCACTTCATGAAGTCAATGATTATCAAACTTAGTAAAGCTGTCTTTATTAATAGCAATATTTAGTTAGTTATCTAATTAATGAATTTACCTATGAAGCTGATTCTTGCTGTTAAATCTGTGATATTGTAAAATATATATTATTTTCATCACATGGACAGGCTTTATGAAATAAACCTTTGTAACATTCAAGAAATCAGAAAATACTTTGTTGATTTTGGTGATAAATATTGTAAAGATTGGTTAAAGAGAAAAAAATCATCATATGTAGATGGAATGAGATTGAATCTTAATGAGGAGTAGGTTTTTGATGGTATTCGAATACCTTTTTTCAAATTTACTCAGATTACTGAAGGGACTATTCAATGAGCTAATGAGAATAAAAATTTTGATCAGGAAAATGTGAAGGCAATCATTGAAAGGTACTTCCTGTTGGTTGTATACAATATTTTATCAGGGGTTGAGTAAATATTTTCTGAAATCTCCCTTATAAATTTTAACCCTTGGTGAGGAAAGAACTAAAACAGAAAGTCTGTCAGCTAGGACTAGCTAGCTGTGAGGACCTGAACTTGAACTGGATCTCCCACTTACCAGGCAGCTACTCTAACCATTTGAGCTACAAAAGCTGAGCTATTCAAATCAGTCTGCCTAGGATGTGACAAAGAACTTTAATTAAAATAAGATTGCAACGTTTTCTACATTCACTATACATCTGCTGAATGTATCACAACAAGATTAAATATATCCCTTTCACTGCATATTTGGATTAGATGCAGCTTTAGGACTATGAACGTCAAATAAACTTTTGTCAGTTGTCGCAGTGAAATGATTACAAGTCAATTGGAGATAACTTCATGAAAAGATTGTCTTAATTTAATCCTCCTTGGCAAGTTTTCCCCCATTCCCCCTTGGAAAGTTTCTAGATGTACCCCTGGATACATCATATTTTTTTTGATTCTTTCTTTCATATCAAGCATATTCACCATTCATTTATCATTATTTATTTAAAATGGTTGTAACTGGAATGGTCAAAAGAAATTTTGATACAGTTTGATAACTTAAGTAATCTGTAAATTATGAAAATGAAGGGTTATAAAACAGAAAATTTCTGTGAAAATTTGGGGCCTATCAAGTATGTGCAGTAATTTCTGCAATTTCCCCCTGTTTTTGCCAAAATTTTTATCAAAGCATATCTTGGGATCTGTTTCTTATTTTGAGATTTTTAAATAGGATGAAAATTAAGGTAATAATTAAAATTAATTTTTCTTTCTTTCAGCTGCACTTATTCTCACTCCAAATCCTGAACACAAAGATTGAATTTACAGCATGTGGATTCTTCACTCTAGATTTAAAACTCCTGACATCGGTATGTAGTTAATAATGCCGAAGAATTTTCTCTCAAAGTAAAGCTAATGATTATTGCTCATAACTGTTAATTGCAGAGAATGCCTTACTTTCCAAATGTCACTCCAATTCCAACATCCCACTAAATTTTGTTTGTTTAAGGTGGCTCAGCCATGTTAGTCTCTTATCATCTAATTTATTTGAGTTACTCAGTTTAATCTTATGTTTAATGATTATATTCCTTTCTCTTTCCCTTCCGTTCCTCCCCACTATTAAGAACTTCCTCTGAAAACTCAGTGATATAGTTTGTGTGTTATAAATTTATGTTACTTTATAAAGTCACATACAACAGCTTTATTTTCTTCTCATCTTATTGATTGGATTTTTTTTCAATCAACTTTAGTTTAGGCTTTTCATAATTATGACTTTTCCATCATCCTTTCTTGCTTCATTTTTAATTATATCAATTCAGTTTAAATATTAAGTTTTGGAAGCTTGGTTAACCCTTTAGCTGTGGGGAAAATTCAAAATTTTCTACATCCTTGTGCGGGAGAAAAGTAACAAGAGTACTGGAGGCGCAAACAAGTCCTAGCTGGTAGTTATCCCTTATAATCCGGGTCGACCTTTTCTTTATGGGTGCGGTCAGTGGTTATTGTTTAGAAATTATGGTTGATATCATGTATAATATATTTAATAAGAAATTTGTTTTGTATAAGCAGTCCGAATTTACTTTCCTTGCACTTTGCTGATCATTTTGATACCAAACACTTCGCAAATATCTTGATTTTTATCAATTATAACTAATTTCGTAAATCCGCTATTCAGAAATCGAAGATTTGGGTTTCCCCCGAGGTGCGAAATCCCTCGGATTTTCCCTACCTAGAACAATACAGAAGAGTGAGCCTTTGGGTGTCTACTTGAGAGGCAGGGCCATAAAATTGGGAAAGGACAAGAACGGGGGTGAGAGAGCAGGTCAAACGTAGAAATACGTTTTTCCCGCAGTCCTCTTAGGAAAACGTAGAAGTACGTTTCCCGCAGCCAAAGAGTTAATCTTAGTCTACAAATTTAAAAAGGATGGTTAATTCAATATGCAAAGGTTTTGCCTTGTGGAAGGCCATATTAATGGAAATGAAACCTTTTGTACACTTCCGCTGCAGATTTAACTTGGCGAGATGTTGTCATAAGTTAATGATGTTTTTCTAATTCATGGTTATATACAAATAAAAATGAGGGAAAGGGAGGGTAATGTTAGGGTAAGGGGAAAGGTCAGGATCCAAAGAATTTATTGGATAGGGAAAGAATGGGTGAGGGGATGGTAAAAATGTGATCATTAGACAAAATCTTATTCTTTGGGAATAGGTACCTCACAAAGTTGGACAGTGGTCTCTTCAGAGACCACTGTCCAACTAATCCACTGTCCAACTGTCCAAGGTAATCTTGTGCTCTGCTGCTCTGAACCACTGTTTTCTCTCCATTTTCCCAATGTATCTTGCTTTGCTGTTTCCTCACAAAAATTCATACACCCCACTATAATATAAAGTGTCTATATAAATGTCTTTTATCTATGGAATTTCCATATCCTTTCATAGTTGAAGGGTGTACAAAACCTTGCTTTGAAATGTTCCAACAGTTCATTCCCTAACCTGTGAGAAAATTTTCCAAGGAGGAGAAGTCTCCTCCATGGGGTCTTTGGGATTTTCAAAGGTGAAATCCCTATGGTAACCTAGAGTTCAGTCCATTTCCTCAAATTTTCTTAAGAATATTATCTATTAATTCTTATTAACTACTCTCTAAAGCGATTGAATTAGTGTAACATTAAATAATGCCCTTTTTGAAAATTCACCTGAGAGAAAGGGTCCTCCAGCAGTTTATGAGTCAATTGAATGGAAAGCTGCATGTTTGTGAGCATGGTGGTGGGCCAAGTTGTATGGGATGACTTGACTGGTGTAAGTAGATTTAAAGAAAATGTTAAATACTGGTTTTCCATTATCCAGTGAATTGTAAGATCCAAGAAGTTGAGAGAACTGCCTTTTTCCCTATCCATATCAAATGTTATGCTCTGATATAACGTCTTTTAATAATCAACAAACCTATTTAATTTAAATTTTAAAAATTAATAGATAATATTTTTAAACGGTCTAATTATTTGTTTAAATGTTTTGTTTTTAGAGGTAATGTTCTTCTCATTCACAAACACTTTCTTGCATTTTTTCCCATAGTGGCAAGATAATTTTAACACTTGATAATTTGTTTACTGCTCGACTCATCCTAATCCCATTGATAGCCTTTCTCAGCTTTGGAAGCTATTTTTGAATATTTCTCTGGTTGTAGCAAAACTTCTTGGATATTCCCAATTATCTGACCGTAGCTCTCTAAGACCCTACTTCTATCAACCACCACATATTAAAGAATCACTAATTTTATTCTGATCAGAGGCAGCTTCCTTTTCTGGTTTCGACTCTTGCACAAGCAGAATGCATATAAAAATCAATAGGAGGCATAAAGGTGCATTAAACTTTCAAATATTTCTACTTTTAGAAATCTTTTGTAGCCTTCTAACTGGAAGTAGAAGTCCATGGTAGGATAATGCTGATATTCATTATGATTAAATTCAGGAATACTTTAAAATATATTTTGAGAGAAACTAATTTTCAATTTTCTATGTAATCATGTTTCTCAATCATTATAAAATCCTGGAATCCCTTGTTTTCAACTTAATCTGTATTATACTTATGTTGATATTGTTCTGATTAATCAGAGCAATCAATATTGAGATAAAAATTATTTACCTTATTCCAAAATTATTTAAAATTTTATAAATGGAATTTTAGTTACCATTCAGTTATATCATAACTTGATTGGTGTTATAGTGTATGGTGTTAAGAACGAACCATTAGATATTTGATACTCAAATACAAATAATAATATATTTAATACTCAAATAATTTTCAAATGCATGAAATTCCAATTCTATGGAATTATAGAAATATTCAGACTTATCAAACAGCATGATCTCTATAATATTACTGATGTATAAAAATGTTTAAGGAAGAGGTTTTGAAATTAATTAAAAGAAGCTTTTATGGTAATTGTTTCAATTACTTTCATTATGAAAAATATAAAAAAATAATAGGATATAAAATATTATTGTGCATTATTGAATTAGTAAATAGGTAATTTAAATCACATACTAGATGATAACATGCCCATTTCCATGAAAATCAGTATAGAGCATAATCAGCTTGTATATTGTCTTTGAAGTGAATTTCCATAAAGGCAAAGTATTGTGTTCATAAAAGTGCAATCAGTAATGTATTCTGCTCATTTGATCTCATCTTATTTTTCAGATATTTGCGGCAGCAACACAATATCTCATAATTCTGTTTCAATTTCACTTTGCTGGCAAAAGTGACTGCCAATGTCTTTGATTCTGTGTGAGTTTTCATCATCCAAATAGTTTTTATTCAGAGATTTTGGTTTTGTAATCATTGTCTATTTGCTTTGATTTATTGTAACCTTTTATCCATTGTTTGTTTAAAGGTACCATTTTCAAAAACATTAAGCCACATTTTTCATTCATGATGACATATTTAGTTGGTAAGTCATCAAGTTTTATAATATTTCTGTTAATGCTATTGCTGTAAACAAGATGACAGTGAAAACTACTGTAAGATTTATGAAAAATCAGGATTAACAGAGATAATAGAAAATGGAGCAATTCAAAGTTATAGCTGTTAAGAAAGTGATTTACTGAAGTTTATGAGCATGTTGGCAGATATTTCATTAAATTGTACTTAATTTATCCTTGATGCTGTCTCCTTTGTGTTGACTGTTGAAGTCTTTAATCCTCAGCTATTTCATTGCATTTCTGATTAGAATTTTCTTTCATATTCTGTATTTTTTACTAGGATTAACATTTGATCACTTTGCTGGCAATATCCTATTATTTTTTACCCATTACATCTGATGTGTTTGATCAATTCATTGTGTTCTCCTCACTGAACCAAGAACGGTATATTTTCATACTAACCCTTCATGAATTTTTCACCAAAGATCTCTTCCATTCATGATTTCTTGATCATCAATTCTAATGAAATGGTATACAAATGAATGGTATTGTAATGAATAAAACCTAATAAAATATATAATGAATGAAATCTAATGAAAGACATTGATACTGGAAATATAGGTCTTCTGGAAACACTAATACAAACTTTCAAGTGTTTGTAGTTCTTTGGCAAATTTTATGGTTTAGTTATAAAGTGAGATTGGACCAAGTCTTCCCATTAAAATATTGCCTATCCTCCTCTTAGTTCTTTTGGAAGGGTAATATAACAATTCTTCCCAAACATCTTGGTAATTCTTGGAGCTCCCCTGTCATCCTTACAGGAAGGAATGCTGTCTTCTTCATTGTTTTCCATTTCTTTTACCTCATTCTCTGTAATTACTAAGAGATGAGAAATATTTTTCCTAACTCCTCATCCCCTAATTGTTCTCATAATAACATCTGCCCTCAGGTTCTCAAATTTATTCACTTGTAAATGAACAAGAAACATATGATTTGTATGATCAAGAAAAGATCCAACAAATGCCCTAACTCTTTAGCGCTGAAGCTTTTCCATCTCAAGGCTGCGTACAAATATTTGGTCACAGAAGAAGCCAATGAGCAGCTTGAGTGATGTATCACCTAAAATTGAATAGTTGAACATCGATAAAGAGCATGCAAAAGCTAAGAAAATTATTTATGGAATTCAAAGAGTGTATTTATTTCCTCCTCACTGGAAGTCATTAGTAAGGTTGTGAAAAATAATATTTATATGTGGGGAATTACTTTATGAAGTGGTGAAAAGTGCAAGTTCCCACCTCTGGTGAAGGTGGTTGCTGCAACAGGTGAAAACAAATTAACTTAAAAAAACTGAGTTTGGTTCTGCTGGACTGGCTCTTACTACTCTTGAAAGATTTTAAGGATTTGGGGAGAAAAAAATTTTGAATAAAAGTTGAAGATATGTACTTTGATATGCTTTATTGACTTCTATAACAAATGCAAACTTTTAAATTGTGCTATAGAACACTGAAATGGAATTCCTTGAATTAATCTTCCTCCAAACCTATACCATTTCCTTCTAAAGTTAGTAACAAGCTGAGAGAGAAAAGATACAATGAAAAATAGGCAATAAGATTTTAGCGCATCATGTTCACAGGACAGCTGAAAATACTACTCAAAGTAGTCTACCCTTACCTGTTTCAACAATGTTTTTATTGTGACACTACTCATAATAGCTGCCCATCTGGTGTACATACCTTAGCATTCATCTTACTTAGGTACTGAATTTATGTCATCTACCTTGCATCTGGCCCCTACCTGCAATAATGACAAAAATAATTTATTCAACACACACTGATATAATCTCAAATAAAATATGTAACAGTAAAAAAGTTACAAAGATAGTAAAATGCATCTATAAAACTAAGACGATAAAAAATAACAGGTAGAAAATATAGCATACCCACCAACATATATGATGCATTTTTCACAAAATATTTAGGTTAAAAAGCAGGGTATGTCTTATTTGAGGAGATAGATTTTCCATGGTATTTATTTTGATATATCAAGAATACAGCACCAAAAGCTTGCTGTGTTTTATACAAATACTGGCTGGAGTTCCCGTTGATTCTCAACGGGGAGAATAGAAGTCTGATTAATTATAGTATTCCTATTTGTACATAAGAGAAAATAACATCTCACATCTTTGTTTAGTCCATTGGGACAGGTTATCGAAAACAAAAATTTTCTAATAAAATTTCGAAGCTGAAATCTACAATCAACAATGAGAATGTGAATCTTTATGGAATTTCCTTCTTATGAAACTTGCCTCAAGTTAATGTGCAAGTTTGCAAGATTTTCAACTTCTGGTTCTGGGAAATTTAATCGTGAAATATGTCAGATGTCTGAATTGATGGACAAAAAGTTACTCATCCATCTCCATTAACTCATTACGGTGCTAGTATGTTTGTTGCCCCTACAATTCATCACTACAAATTGTTCGTGATTGTAATAGTTAAAATCTCTGAAAATTTTCCTCCCTTTCATGCCACAATTCCATAACTGTCTTCTTTTTACCATATTCATCCCAGGGATAGCAGGATTTTCATCTATTTCTTCAATATGAATATATTTTCCCTTTTGTAATACGTTTTACCTGTACCATAAATTACTTAGAAGATGGGGATGATTCCCTCCTCGAGAACCTTGGCATTGAACTGGAAATAAAAGGACTTCGTGATTCCTCCTCCAACACCAACTGCTTTCCCTGTGAGAGCTTCATTCTGATATGACAGGGGAACAAATTGATGCAGGGTGTTGTGTATATGGACTTTTTACTATATGACACCCCCAACTCCTGGTAACAATGCGGCGATTAGCAAACTTGCACCTCCACAGGCTAACGCCTTGACAAATGTATGACCTAACCGACAAGCACTGCTGTATAACCTGGAGCTTTTATGTTCAAATTAGAAAACTCTTTGGAGCCAACAGGAGGAAAGACAGGTGGGTAATCCAAATCTGGCAGCATATGTGGCACCCATTTTCAAGAACGATCCGATAGAGTGCCTCAAGGTGGGATTTTATTTAGCAGTCGATGTACAAAAACTTTGTGTTCATGTAGGTAACGTATGTCCACAGACTCCCTGGATGGCTTGAGAGAAATGAATGTGCAGGAAGTTATTCATGATAAACAGTTTTGGAGGCAATCTGGAATAAACAGGTGTAATAGCAAGCTTTGATCATAAATGCAAATTGCTTGAGAGATCATTAATGCAAATTCGGTAAACCTTTAAATAGCGCGTAGTTAAGTTCTTCGACTTCGCCGCGTTATGTGAAATCGCTCTAAGTGAAGCACTTGTATTATGGTGGATACCGAGCTTTGTTCCTCAATCTCAACATATAAGCATTTATTCGTTATAATATTTTCCTAAAATAAAATCTACCGCGCATAAAAATAATCTCGTAATCATGATCGAATAATTTCGTCATCGGAGGTTCGTATAAAAATATATAATTTATTTTTGTTTATTTAATTCGGTTTTCAGAAAAAGCATCCAGTTCGATAAAAAATTTCCAATGAGATTTTTCACCTATTTCAAATCACTTGAAAGTCGGTTGGTCAGAATTTTCCAAGGAATGTCGCATTATATCCGTTGCGGATATAATGCGACAATATGGATTGGAATATGCCGTTTCTTCTTTGGTGAAACTTGGGAGAATTGTCCCGTGCGATGAGGAATGAAAGGGATGATTGCGAGAGTAAGAGGACGAGTCTCCGGTTTGACCAATTTTGATCGCATATAACCCATGTTGAATTTTTATGCGTATTTTGGAACTATATACAATTTGATTGGTAAGACCAGGACTCCCTGCCCCATTGTGGTAGGACAGGGAGCGAGTGAGAGGACGAACTAAACTCCAATAGGAGAGAATCAAATCATTTTAAAAACCAAGATAGATGTGCTTTCAACAGGCGTCACTGCATTTAGTATAAGGATATTTAAAATCACTTAAATGACTGCAGCATAATTTACACTTGTGTACAATGAGATGGAACGAAAAGCCAAAACCAGCCGCTTCTGCTAATGGTGACATTAGTTATACGAGAAATGCATTTGGGATTCATCAGGATTACTTGAGTGGTCCGCGCATAGTCCTGAAATTGTAAACGCGGAAAAAATTCATCACCAAACAAGGCAGTATCCCAGGCAGACACGGTTGCAGGTCCTGGCAGTTAAACGATGTATTTTAATGGATACTGAATACCGCTTATGTGCAGCTTCTCCTTGCGTTAATAATACTACACAGCTGCCCCTTTAATTATCCCTTTTTAAGAAACTTCCCCTCCTGTTGGGAATCAAGTAATTTGGCTTTGATGGGAAACTTCTAAGGAAATAAGTAACAATGAAATTAGTCTAATGACATAAGTTAGCCATATAGAAGGGGTGCTTTGGGGGTTTTAACACCCCACGAGAACGATGAACCGATTGAGAGGGAAGCCTGCCAGTAGAAACAGGAAGTGAATGTAGAAAACAAAGGAAATAGAAGAACTGGCAATAAAACTTGGGAATCCCTCAAAACTTTCCTTTTGGCCACTCTATGGAATGCAGCTATTTTTCTCCCGTTCTTAATTACTATTTAAAATTCATTTAGGACTACGCGAGTCAGACACACTTGGAAGAGGGTCTTAGAAAATTCCAGCGCAGAAGAAGCGGTAAAAATGTTTTATTTTTCGGAGCATTTCACTTTCAAATAAATGCCTCTCTACGAATCACGCCCACTTTTGCATTTTGTCGCTCGTAATTGGGACTTTCACAGGAAAAGTGCCTTAGTGTGGACAGCTTTAGGAATTCTTTCGCTACACGATTTTTCTCTCTTTATGACATGTCTATGTTAATATTTAGCATATATAACGTATATTTACTGCCTCATTAGGCAAGATGAGGGAAACCTGTGGCTTTTCCGTCAGTTCCTGAAAAAATAAAACGGAATTATTTATAGATTTTATTTTACCAATCTAATTTATTATGTCAAGTGAGAATGAAATGGAAAATATTTCACCGAGGATTATTTACATTCGCTTTCCTTTTTGCTATTTCTATTTTACATTACTTGTAGATGGGCCATTGAAGTGCGTTTTTACGATTTCATTTGCGGTTTAATGATCCCTTATGGGGCCGATTGGCATGAAAATGCAGGCGACCTTCCGAGGAAAAAGAATGTTCTCCGCCCCTCCTGTAGGTGGAAGCTTCCGCGTAGCACGTGCCTCTTATACTTAACCCATGGAGGTGTAGTCTATACGTTACGACTACTATCGGCTTTTTAATTATGTGCCCCTGGACTTTACTAATTTATTGCGAGCTTAATTCACAACGCACATGAACAATTCTTACACCAAATTAAAGGTAATTCTATAGTCTTTCCGTGGTATTTTTGTTGCTGGTGCAGACGAAGAACTAAATTGGCCATGAAGAAATATTTAAACCAAGGTACCCAAAATACGGAACTTTTTGCGAGTGGTGGCTTATACATGATATATAAAATTTAATTGCAAGGAAACGGCACAACTTACGGCAACGCAATTTCATCCAGAGTTGCATGAGAGCGGTCTCAGCCTAATGAGCTTTCTAAATTTTCCTAATATACATTATATTGTTGGTAATTAGTATACCTCCGTGGGTATGTTAGACCATACCTCCGTGGGTATGTTAGACCATACCTCCAATTCTTTTCGGGTTTATTAAAAGCATACAATATTCAGATTTAGTCGTGCAGTTCATTAAAGTGCGAGTGCACGCTTCTGGCGATATATAAATTTTAAGACATTCAATTTTGATATTGAGACGAAATCGATGAGGCTTGAAGAAGCTCCCTTTCGATCGACAGCACAAAGAAAGTTTGTCGATGATGTTGATTTTTTTCATTCCGAACTTTCGATGCTGTTTACTCCATTAATTTAAATGAAGAATATTTTAGGAATACACTTCTTCCTCCTTTCCTCTTAGGCTCATGCCTGCTTCGTTCAGCGCCTTTCCCACTCATTCCATATCCACGCTCAGTTAGCCATAATTTTTCAACTTTTCCTCGGCCAACCCATATTTATTTCCTCCTTGAAGCTTTATTCCTCGCATCCTAGCATGATCTTCTGCTCATCCATTTACTATTTGTCATTCAATTCCGGTTTCCTTCGGCAAACACACTCATTAATGTCTTTCACGCCACGTTCTCTCATCACTTCACTCGTTGCTTTGTCGAGTCACGTTTCGCCTGCGACCCGAAAAATGTTCATCTCCGTTGTTCCGAGTAATCTTTTATTTTTGGAGGTGTCCGGGTTTGTCTCTTGCGCATACGTTAAAATTGGTCTAACTGCAGCTCTGTCAATTCCACCCTTTGTCTCTTTCTTTAATTGCTTGTTTCGTCAGTGGCGTTGAGACAACTCGCAATTCTGTTTGCACTTGTCACTTTTTCTCCAACTTCCTTCCCAACGTTCTCAGCTTTATCTAAAGGACGGGAAATTTATTCAGGTTTAAGTTATTCATTTAAGAATAACGTTCAATCAATATGAATATCCTTATTAAGAATAACTTTTTAAGAATAACGTAACCTGAAAGCCACATCGGTGTGAATATCCTTCGCCGAAGAATGAATTTATGAAGAATTTCTTTGATTCACCTTTGACTTGACATAAGGTTGAGCTATTTGTTAAAAAATCGTGATAACCATACAGACATTCTTGGAAATTGGTGGGGGTCTCTTTATTAAGTTTCCTTATTAGACCACAAGAAAGACTGCATCGAGCATTTGCTAGATATCAGCCTAAGTAAGTCAGCATTTCCAATGACCGTGTAAATGCATTAATAATATTTTCACTTCTCCATTTGTGGAGGAATATTTTAATAACACTATCTGAAACAATCTCGAAGAAACGTCTACATTATCTTCGGCATAGAAGGCAACTTTTCCGAAGGCGCGACCCGTCTTCTGCATAGTCTGAGAGGAGAGGGATTCCGTTTACGTGAGAAGGCGTTTGATTTTGTTCGACTACGAATGCTGCGCCCGAAGACTGTTGCCTCCGCTTTCTATTCGAATTTCTTTATCATCATAGTTATGCGTTAATAGTTTTGAAAGAAAGTTTCAACTTGGAAAATACGATTATTATTAATTCATCCATACTATGCGAAGTTTCATGGTCACAGGAGACTTGAAATGTAAGAATTAGACATTTCGTAGAAATTTCACTTGTCATTTTTTAGCCATGGGAGGTCGATGGAATTTAAATTACTAGATGCGTCGATGTGAATATTTCACTTTTGAAACATTACCTCTTCACTCCGTGACCATCCTTAGGCAGAAAACGAGGACGAAGATATCGCAATGCTATATTCTAATATTATTCCCCTCCAAATTTTTGGTGAAAAAAGGTGAAAATTGAAAATGAGCAACTTCTGCAACTTTCAGCCATAGATTTCGTTGTTATCTGCATTTTTCTCGGTATGTCTTATCGAGTTTTTTTATTGAGTTTGTGGACGGGCGTAATAAATAATAATAATAATAACTTCTATAATGGAAACAGGTTTACCCCAATTACATCCATTTTAATAATTATTTACAAGTACACACAACCATTCCCTAATCGGAAAAATCCGAGTAGCCGGGATTCGAACCCGGGACGAGGAGTGGTGTTGGAAAGCTAGCACGCTAACCACTTCTAAAACATATTAACTGGGAAAGCCAGGAATCTTTTGTAATTAATGGGGGTTTTTATATAACTACAGCGTCAACAAAATGCAAAATCAGTGATCTACCTTTCGGTAGGTTCATGTGCCATACTACATATTCCCTATTCAATGCCATTTCTTTCGTATCTTGGTAACTTACCCCATCCTTTATATAACATCTTTTATCTTTCTTTTCCCTTGTGTTTCTTTTCCCCCTGTTTTTCCCTCTTTCCCCTTGTGTTCTTCCCTCAATTACATTCTTTAGCAATCCCTCTCCTCAGTATTTGACCCAACCGTTTCCTCTATCGACGTTTAATTACTTGAGCACGCCATTCACGTATAATATTCTTCCCTACCATCTCCTCCGAATTTTCTGTTAAGTTCTCAGCAGGGAAAAATCAATCAAGAAACTTTGACTCTGGAATTAATTCTTGAAAAGTAAGCCCATAAAATGAGATTTCATATCTCGCCTGTTTCTTGGATAATCCAATGAGTTATGAATGAATCCCTTCCATTTTGATCTGTTTTTGACTTTCCTTGTCGATATAGTTTTTCAAAGCTTTACGTTCGGATAATATTCTTTTCCTCAACGTTAATTGATGTTATATAACGATTCAATATTGCTATAATCATTTGCTCCTATTTAAGTTAGCGAAATATTATCGACATATCTGCGATACGTCATCAATTAAAATTTTCGCTCTGACATCATCAAACCCTTTATCTTCTAACTTAACTCGTCCGATAGCTGAATAGATAGATAGATAGACCGTTTATTGTCGGGGTTAGGCCCATATGGGCCTCTTTTCCACCTAGCCTCGTATGCCATTGTGATATGTACAAAATATAATTATAAATAAAAGAAAGAATGCTGTGTGGGAAAAAATCATTGCAACTGATGGTTGACAAAGAAAAAACCCAAGTTGCGGGAAAACACCCACAGAAAATAACGAGAAAGATTACCAACGTAATCATTCGATG
This sequence comes from Ladona fulva, assembly GCA_000376725.2. Classification (NCBI taxonomy): domain Eukaryota; kingdom Metazoa; phylum Arthropoda; class Insecta; order Odonata; family Libellulidae; genus Ladona; species Ladona fulva. Next base: position 1,907,352 of record KZ308236.1, read on the forward strand.
GGAAGAAATTTCGAGGAGGCATTTAAATAGAATGTGTTGAATACCGGTGCGACTTATAGCAATACACCTGTGAGTTTCCATCCGAAAGGGTTCGACTTTACATCACAGCGGATGTCATGCCTACGCACATATCCTAGCATTAATCCACATGTGATCCGCGAATAAAGTTGTAGGATATGGAAGCCATTGTCTTATGGGTATTTAAAAGAGTTTTCCACGCCAAGCTCGTAGTCCCCAACTTAGAGACCGTGGCTGTGGAACGGCAATTAAAACCCGCGTTTACTTCCGCAGTTAAAGTTTAGCCATTAAATTTTCCCTTCATAGGACTAGTGCTCTTTTTATCGTTCAGTTGAAATTCCAGTGTTTCCTCGAATTACTGAACTTCGCAAACGAATGAGTTTAGATACACTTTCATTGAGTCAATAATTATAGAATAACCTAATGAAACCGAAAGCACGAAAATAAACGGAGAAATCGTGGATTCAATGGGGAAATCCGATTATGAGCAGTTATCAGTGAATGTTTCGCATTTTATTTTTCACTTTCTTGGATTCCATTCCATTTGGAAGCTTTTTTAGACCAAGTAAGCTGTCTTTTAAGGCTTTCTTCACCTGAATTCCCTCTTTGGTAAAAATAAGACTAGAATGAAGCTTATGCTCGGAGCCAAGCAGTTTTATTTTCGCTCGTCTACATTCGCTTAGCGTCTTCGTGAATATCATTACTTTTATTCGCACTCGTAATAATAGCAGATTCAGGGTATTAATGATCAATTATTTTATTCCGCAGGTAGAGGATATTGGGATTTTTTAGAGGTAAAGGTGGAGCATGGCCAAGAAAAGGCTGGGAGCCACTGGTTCAGAAACTCAAAAACACGTGAGTCAAAGGAAGGGGTGGTGACCATAGCTGAGGGAGGAAAAGTTTTGCAAACCTCGGGTTACCAGCGGAAGGCTCGAGCGTGGCCGAGGACCATTCATTTAGGTTTGTTAGCTTCATTTTACCAGGGGAAGAGTCGGTCGCCGCAATACCTGGAGGGGTAAGCAAAGGGGAGAGGTATGTTTCGACGTTTTTCGGGCTATAAAGCACTGCGGTCAAGCCACGCGTGGGTAATTGGAATCAGACAGTTATGCTGCGAGGAGAAGCTTTGCACTTCGAGGGAGAGATACCTAGATTCGACCAGGTAAAGACTACTTTATTTTTTTGAAATGTCAGTGATTGTTATGCTTGACAATTGGAATTTATTTTGTTTGTTTAAATCTTCGAAATTATTTCGTGATGTTCGTGATCGATGATTCTCTAGCTAAGTGTGATTGTGTTTCGTTTCACGTGTGGTTAAGAAATTTTCGATCGAAGGAAGGCTGATGATTCATTCCATGGGTATCTTGAGTATATTCGATTCACATCAGTGATCTTTAGTTAGACATTTTCCTTCTACGATCTAATTTCTAGTTTCCGTGTAGAATAGCGGCTTCATCAATAAAGGAACTCTGGAAGAATTTTCGCATCATTTCGTCACCTACTTTGATGTAGGTGACTACCTTTGATGTAGGTGGTTCCTACTTTGATGATTGTTTTTTTTTTAGTAGTCATATTCTAGGAACCTGAACTCTTTAGATGATTTAGAAAATTAAAGTATTTAATGGTTCCTACATCGCGTGCTGGCCAGTATTCTACTTGGTTCGAGAAAAAGTTATATATTAGATTCACATCAGTGATCTTTAGTTAGATATTTTCCTTCTACGATCTACTTTCCAGTTTCCGCGTAGAATAGCGGCTTCATCAATAAAGCAACTCTGGAAGAATTTTCGCTTCAAAGTTCCTTGTCATACTCTAGGAACCTGAACTCTTTAGATGATAGAAAATTAAACTATTTAATGGTTCTTACATCGCGTGCTGGCCAGTATTCTACTTGGTTCGAGAAAAAGTTATTATAAGCTATCTGATTAAGGATTTAGATAGCTTTCTGGCCAGTACCGAAAGGTAGCAATGGAAACTGTCTGAATTGTTGAATTTTCTCATCCGAATTACACTGTAGAAATTAGTAATGGTTTTGGAACGTTGTTTATCACACTCAGCTGCTCTTTTGTTGAATTATTCTGCGTCCACTATTGTTATTGTTAAGTTGAATCATACGCAATAATCATTTGTTTCATTTATCTCAAGCGCATTACCTCTTAATTTGCGCATTTTTTATTTACCATGTCACACTTTTAGGGCAATTAGTTTTAACACTTTCGTGTTTTATTTCCTTTTTGCTCGCAGCGCTTTCGTGATTCAATTATTGCTTTCGTCACTGCACACACTGGTGGTCACGTCAATTGAAGCAGGCCTTTCTGCACATCGTAGAAGAATAGCCATGCGATCAATTCAGGTTCTTTATTTATTTTCGTGTATTTATTGCCCGTATTATAATTTACTCTTAGCTTTTTAACTCTGTCATGCTCCTTCATCCGGAAACCCCTTTTATTTCTGTATTTTTCTATATTTTTCAGCTCCAAGTGGTGGCCCTGGGAACCGGGTTTTTTGAGACTCCTGAGCACCTGCTCCTGAGACGGAAACTTAAATTGCGCATTGAGCGCCGCGCAATTCAAAAATCCAAATATAGACTGCTAAATCCTTTTTCCAAACGCTTCCTTTAATCGCTAATAATGACTCCCAATTCATGATTTATTTAATTATAACATTCTTGTGGATAAAGTCGTCTCGACTGGGAGCCACAAATAACAATATCTGGAAATATCCATGTCCATGTAGAAGGGTAGCGATGCGTCATCGTTCAAGAATTCTCTTGAGGAGAAGGATAAAAAAGCTGTAATTATTCCATTTTCATACGAACTTCCATATATTTTGAATTGTTTAGATTTTTAATTCTCCTTTATCCTTCTATCATATTCAGATTTAAATTTAATTCCGGTCTTTTAATTGTGTAATTTTTCCATTGTTACTCGTTCCAATAATTGTTTTCTTTCTCTATGGATGGGAAGTTGTAAGAAAAGCTCTAAGAAGTAGTACGCTGATCTAATTCTATAGTTTTAAAATGAGCAAATAGTATTTTCGTATTAGTGTGATTTTTCTTAGCTTTATCATTCCAATTGTTAACATTCTAATCTCTTATGTTTAAAAAAAACCTAGGTTTTTTACGATTTAAATGACTAAATTTTTAATGACTCGTTTTAAGTTCTTCCTGCCCCATGCTGATACTGCAAATTTAACTTTTTCGTTAACAGCTGTGCAGAATTATTCGTACTTTTCCATGCCGTTCTTCATAAAATGAACGTTTTTCATCGTATTCATTGTATTTCACCTATTGAGATTTGCAAACTTTTACCAACGTATGGTTTCTACACAGTGGTTGTTATAACAAGTTTTTGGCCATGTAATATTTGTTTTGTATATTTAGTATTTAGTGTTTTTACTCTATATTTTTCGTAACTGTTATTCCTTTGGTTTCAGCTGCACGGCTCTTCCCTTCTATGTTATTCATCTTTACCTAATGCTTGTTATTTTAGTGTTTAGCATAGTCATTTTACGTTTATTCGTTTTCCTTTCGGAACAAAATTAACTCTGATGAAATGTTTCGCTTTTTCAGAAAACGAGATGTTAGATTTCCAGCGACCTGTTTCTAAAACTTCTCCAGATGCTGTTGTGGTCTGCAACCGACCGCAGATTTGGAAATGGGATTGATCCCTGGCTGAGCTGGAGTGGAGTTCAAAGCCTGGAGGACTTGAAGCATGGCTAAAAACTAACGTTGGAAATCATTCGCAAAAACTGGTCGTAAGTTTAAGTTGAGGGGGGAAAAAAGGACTCTATTCGGTTTTTGTCTTCTTGCATTGATTTCCACTACATATAGGTTAAATAAACAAATAATAGTGTAATACTTGGCGTCTCTTGAGTTAAATTTAGTTTTAACGGATTTTTCTCGTATCTATTGATCTGATATTGTTTAAAATCGAGAGTATTTTATTCTGTAACATTGGTGGAAGTGGAGATTGTATTCAGTAAGTAGTCAGTAGTGTCAGTAAGTTGACAATTTCTTCGGAGAAAAAGCTGCTTCTTGGTGGTTTATGGGACTTTTTAAAAATTTCATAAATAGAATTTATACATTTAATGCACATTCCTATTAGGAGTGTCAATCATTTAATTTTTAAGCAATGATCTTTTGGTCAATTTGTTAAAATTGAGTGAACTTTGAAGAAGAGTCTGTAATTGGTTGATATTAGAGATGTCATCTTACAATGTTTGATTTTCTGTGGTGGTGCGATTTTCAATAAAATATTTTTCATTTTTGCAGGATCAACGCATTTTGCCATTAGGAAGTAATCTTACCTTGGTTGTTGTTTTTCGAAGAGCTTAAATTCCATCCTCCAACTGATGGACTAAGTACCAGAGCATCTGATGCAGCGCTTATTCTAGAAACGGACAGACGCTGTAACGTTTGGAGAGAGCAAGCAAATAATTCAGCGGATTAAATCACCCCAGTCGTGATGAAAAAAAACTCCAAATTGGCATCACTTGAGCCTCAGGATGAGAAAGCACGGACAAGGTCCGTATTTTATAGGCTCAGAGGAAAAAATCTTCATTAATAAAACGTAAGTTAATCGGCAATTAATCGATATTGTATCTGAAACAACTAATTCCATTGTTGACTCCGACCTTATTTATGCCTGTTAGTTTTACTTTTGCCAAATTAAAAAAGAAAGAATATTTGCATGAATTCGAGAAGAGCACCTAGAGAAGGGAAAGTAAATATCCTTACTTTGGTATTATATTATAGTTTTCTTTTCACATTGAATGTATTTTGATAAAATAATTTTTTTCTAGAATTGAGGTTTAAAAAAAAAACCGCCCCCCAACGATTAATTCCATTGTTGGATCCGATCTCATGCCTTTTCATATTTTCCCCGTGAAGAATTAATGGCTACTATAGTTTTCTTATTACGATGATTTCGGCTGATTCTAGAGAAGGGTGGCTGGGAAAGTGGGAGGAAATCGCAATGGACCGTATACGAGCGGAAGATGTTTAACATATTTCTAACTTTTTTTATCAGATCTTTAAGCATGTAATTTGTTATCTACGATAGTTTTCCTTCCTCGGAGAAGCTAAGTTAAATCTTAATTTCATGCGTGGTATGCCTTTTATGTATTGCATTTGCTGGCTTAACACACTTTACAAAGGAATGGAGTAAGATTTCCTGCACTTGTTGAACTTTATTGCATTTATTAGAAGTTCCGTTCAGAATAATATCACGAGTTCAGTAATAAAAATTTGAAATTAACGGATTAAACTGAAATGGCGGATTGAATTTAATTCTTCTTTGGTCATTCAGTTTCAAATTCGTCTCTGTAACAAGATATTTCTATCTTCCGTCAGTTATTCCATAATATTGTTTGTTGACATAGTTAATTTTTTAGGTTCAGATCAAGTTTCTATTCAAAGCAGAAATTAGACAAATGAATAAAAGCTGCTGTCTTCGACCGCTGCGAAACTAGCTTTCTTTCTCATAGAATTTGAGTAGGAAATCTTTGAAAGGATGTTCATTTGCATAAATGTAATTTCGTGTATGAAATTTTCGCCTTGTTAATCGTTGCATTCAGGAATTTTATTTCAGTGTACTTTTGTATAAAAAAATCTCATTTTTGAAGTGATTTATCAGGAATTCTTTCGAATTTGGCGTGTGATTTTTATGAACTTGAGTGTAAAGTTTTTAATATTTGAAGTGAATTTGCAGCCTAAAGTATTAACTTTTCTTTCCATTGAGCATCTTAACATTTTTCAGGAATGTTAGTTTACTGAATACTTTTGGATAGCTAGTGTTGCAATGAATGAAGAAAATGAGTTTTTGAAACTTCGTTAATGCGCATTTGTGTGATCTATGATGTTTGATTCGCTTAAATGTGATAATTTTGTATTTGATAATGTTTAGAAAATGCTGGTTACAATATCTAATTAAATTTTTTATTTACAGGGCTATGTGAGAGCAAAGGACAGGAGGATGAAAGTGAATTTGGAAGAAGAAAAGTGTTAAATTATGTGGAATTGAATGACTCAATTTTGTATACTGAAATGATTTTTGATGTGAAATGTGAATTAATAAAAATTGACTTGCTGAAAATATGTGAATATTAATTGAAAAGGAGCAGTTGAATCTGCAGAAATTGCTGTGGCAGTTTTTGTAGGTTCAACTGCTCCATGGAAAAGTATTGGTCACACGGCCAGAACCTATCTCCAAGAACTTCTTGGAGATCCGAACGGAAAATTTTTCGAATTTTTTGAAGTCTGAACATGCAATTTGAGGTTTGTTTACATTCTGAAAAAGTTTGTTTACATTTCGGACTTAGAATATTTCCAGTGTTTACGTTTCGGACTTAGAAAAAATTTTAATGTTTACATTTGGACTTGGATTTTTTTTGAAAAATCACTACTCTGAACATCTCTTTAGAAGTTTCTTTCCATTTTAAGAAATTTTACATTCTGGACTTAGAGTATATCCTATGTTTACCTATTGAACTTAGAAAAAATTGTTTACTTTTAGGACTTACGTTTTTGTCTAGATTTACATTCTG